>JABUQX010030671.1:25000-27042 GCA_015478945.1 Trachelipus rathkii
AGGGGAACTGTAGTAGGTACTATAGGGGAATTAGTTTTTTGAGTGTCGTAGGGAAGATAGCTATATGTTGATTGAGGAGTTCACATCGAGTGACTAAGGGGCTGAATTGTTGAAGAATAAGGTGATTTAGAAGTAGTAGATGATGTGTGGATAAAATTTTTACTTTGAAGCAAATAAGCGAGAATATGAGAGAGAAGAAGAACAAATTGCATTTATGTTTTATAGACTTGCAACAGACGCATGAAAGGATTAATAGGGAAGCACTGTGGCAGTAGCTAGTGAAATATGGTGTGATAGGCTTTTCCTTAATGGATCAAAAGTATGTATGTCGATAGTAAAGCATGTGTAAGAAAAATAAATGAAGTGGAGTGTGAATGGTTTAATATTAATAGTGCAGTAAGGTAGGGATGCGTTATGTCTCATTGGCTATTTAACTTGTATATGGATGGGGTGATGAAATAAGTGAAAGATAGGGATAGGGGGAAGGGGGTTAGACTGACAGAGAATGGTTGAAAGTGGAGGGTACCTTGCTTATCTGATGGTTTGGTTCGTGCTGTGGGCCAATCTGAAGAAAGTCTGAGAGATTGGGCAGAGGTGGTTTACAATGAGTGTAAAAGGAAGGATTTCTCAGAGCATGTAAAATGAGGGTTTGAAAGTAAAATGTAGATAATTGAGTAACATAATGCTGATGAGTGGATGGAGTGAAATCATGTTGAATTTGTGAACAAAATGGTAACAAGTATCTAGAGTTCAAATATTTAGTTATATTGTTGGTTTGGAAAAGCGAAAGAATGATGCAGAATGAGTAGGGAAAGTTATTGATTAAATTATTAATGAACGCAAAGGGACTAAGTCTAGAGTGCGCTAGGGTCTGCATTTGAATATGTTATTACCGTTGTTAATGCATAGTAATGAAACTATGATCTTCTTAAAAGCTATAGATTCTAAGGTACAATTTGTTTTTTTTTCAGGGTTTTGAAAATCTTAGAGACATCTGCTTAGGTATTAAGAAGAATGGATAAATTGAGGAATGAATAGGAATTTGTGTGGTCTAAAGAAAGACTTTGAATGAGAGAATAAAGTGAGCTACTATCACGATCGTTTACTCATTATGCTTAAAAGGCATCACAGCGATTGTTCCAACTTGAATGTATAGTTGTCTGAGAGTGTTGGGAAAAGACTGGCTGGAGACCGAAGAAAAAAATGAATTGAGTAGTAAAGAAAGTGTCTGAAGTAAAAAAAAATATGAGTTGAGTTTTAGTCCAAATGCCATGAACGATATGGGGTTTTTCAGAGAGCATGGTTTGTGAACTGCCAGCGATGAACCCTTACATCAGCGTTTCCCAACCGGGTGTACTGACCAAGTACCCCCAGGGATCCACTGCTGACCATCATTGGATAATTATAGCTTTTTTACTAACCTACAATAAATATTTGAAATTAGGAATATTCTTTATGAGCTGTTATGGGGTCCCACATACTAAGTTAAGGGACATGGGGTCGTCCATATACGTAAATGTAGGACACAGCGAGTCCACAATATGGCAATAGTTATGGACCACAAGGGTCCACATACGTAAATTAGGACTCAAGGTTTCGACAAACAAAATAAGGTTGGGGGGACAACATAGTAAAAGTTACGAATTAGGGGCGTCCACAAAGCAAAAAAAAAAACGGTTGGGAAACCCTGCTTTACCTTTATGAGTTACTTTTCGGAGGTCTGTCGTGATGTTGCGAAGCTTTAGTAATATTTATTGAACTGTAATTGGTAAAATAAGCTAGAAAAAAAATATTTGCAAATGCGTTTTATTTTCACTATAAATCATGTTCCTCGTACTAGCTATTTTTATCTCATGTGGTATGTTGCGTAACCCATTCCAATTTGGGGTCAAAGAGGAAAAATAAAGAAGGAATACATATATATAATATATTATAGTATAATATATATATATATATATTATATATTATATATATAATATAATAATATATATATAATATATATATATTATATATTATATATATATATATATTATATATTATAT
>JABUQX010030672.1:0-12500 GCA_015478945.1 Trachelipus rathkii
AGATAGCAAAATATCCGAGATGATTGTATTAGACGACCTTCCATTTTCACATGTTGAAGATCTTGGTTTTTGCTCGTCTAATGAAAGAAGTGGAGCCAAGTTATCCATTACGTCAAAGAAAATATTATAGAGACATTAATTGTGAAAAAATGTATAATAGTATTATGAGCAAAATAAACAGTTTAGTAACAAATATTAAAGAAACAACCAAACTTCTTTTACTACAGATGAATGGTCTGATAACCATTCTGGAGTTTCCAATGCTCAGAACCTTCTCATTGACATGCATGGTATTTATAATACTACGAAATTTATTTACAACGTCAAAGAGTTTCGTTTTTGAGTGCCGGAAAACCAATAATTGAGGCGCGTACAGCACTAGTAATGAGTAGTTTTGTTATAGAATGTTATTAAATTTAATTAATTCAATGTAGCTAAACATTGGAATTTATTAGTATTCTCTCTAGACGTTCACAGTGCATAATGTGTGGATCCGCTTAGGAGCAAAACAAATAAATATGATGTTATTTCTTTTACCATGACCGTTAAAAATATCGACCATAGTTCAGTTATCAACTGCATCTAATTGTAAAAAAATAATAAGCCTAGATTCCCAAAAAATTATCAATACACAGATGATCATATCAAAAGTGGTTTAAGGTCAGTTGCCAGTTTCAATTAATTAATCATAACATTCGATCTCATAGGCTGCTTAAAAGTGAGTAAAGAAATACATCAAGGTATCGGTATAATAAATGCTTAGAGAGCTTTCTGCAATTTCACGATATGCTTGTAATCAACTCACCGTTGGAACTGGTACTATAACTCCAAAATGATAAAGATTAGATTTGAATAAGAGATTAATAATAAATATAGAATCTCTTTGTTATTGGTGTCTAATATAAAAAATAATACATCAAAATATACGTATAGTTCAATCAATGAAGTCGAATCTATGACATCCTAAGAAAATGATTTGCTAGCAAGCAAAATGCATTAGTTTGCTGAAACTTTTTGAAGATAGCACAAATAAGATAAGTGGTCTATATTCATCTATATATGGAAATGTATTTCCCTCAAGGTGAAATAACACTACAACTAAAGAGAACTAAATATCTTTCATCATGAATAATGAGCAAGATGAGAGTAAATGAAATGAAAGAAACTTGGAGAAGAAATTACAAAAAGGTTTGGTCTTGTGGAAATAAACGATTTATATTAAACATCCGGAATTCTTTGCAACCTGAAAGATAGAAATACATATTTTATTAATATCATCCATATAATCATACACATGTTATTTTGTAAAATTAATAAAAAACAATTCATCTTATATTTTTTATTTATTACTAAGAGAGAACGAATTATGCTTTGATTTGACATAAATCGGTATAAACATTCAAGGGTACTAAATTCTGATAAAACTGAAGAGAAACATACCTAAGAAAATAGAGCCTTCAAACTTCCACTTACACTAACATTATAACTTGTATATTGCAAGCCATAAGCAATATTACTTATCTCCAGTAAGTGATCGATGGAGAGGAATGTGTAATAGTGTAATATCAGAAAGGTTTCAAAAAACATCAGATGTATCTAGATCGGAAAAGAATATAGCTCTAGGTTGTGTAATTATTATTTACCCCTTGAATATATGTGAAAAAACCATATGAATATAGTATCCTATTAAAATATGTCTTATTATTAGTAACTAAGATTCATATTTCATTGCTTTTAGTCGGTCATTCTTCCGTTCTTCTAATTGATGTTGGATGGGAGCGTTAGAGCCCCTTCCTAGCGGGTTGACATATAGTCGCACTTGGACTTTCAATTTAATTAATATTTTAAGATTGAATATTAAAAAACAGAAATTTTATCTCAATGACTTTCGAGCAAAGCAGAGAAACGAGAGCCAGTCAAATGATCTATTATTTGTTTATTCCTATTATGCAAATATATTAAATCTTTACTCATATTATATAATAATGAAGTATTGATATAGTTTAAAAACTTCGAATTCTCGATAAGAGGCGGTGGTTGAAGGTTAATTGATTAACTTAAAGGAGCTTATATATATATATATTATAAGGATTACATAGGGGTATTTATGGTGTATTGTGATATCATGGATTAATATGAATTTATAATTATATTTATAATATTAAATTATATTATGTATTATATATATAATAGTATTATAATTATTATTATAATTAATTATATTATACTTAATTATTATATTAATATATAGTAAATTATTGTATCAGATGATGGATACTATATAATTAGGATAATAAAATAAAGCAATACTCCTACTTACTATTACCTAATCCTTTATACATCAATTGACAACAGTTTTAATTACCTAATATTATAAATTATATTAATATAAACAAATTTATTATACCATCTAATATCGCGAGGAAATCCATATTAACTATATATATATGCAATATGATATAAATTATATATAACTAATAATAAAATAATATATATAATAGATAATATATTAATTATATAGATATACTAATTATTTATAATAAATAATTAAATATTAATATATATATAATCTATAAATATATATATATAAAAGTATTAGTAGTTACAGTACGGTTTTGCAGGGGACCTAAGGGAATAACCGGGAATACGCTGGAATCTGGAAGGAATTCGGCGCAGAACTCGGTTAACATGGGTATCTATTTATTGGGCTGTTATCACAAGGAACTGAATTGAAAAGTACTAATTTGACAAATTGCTAAAACGTAATTTCCTTAGCTTTCACCGGAAGACTCTATTCTATGGAACTCAAAAGCGCGGTTCGTCTCGCCATAAGTCCACGGATTCTCGAGGAGAGCTGTTGAAATGCACTGGAAATATAGAGGAAAATATAATAATTAATATATAATATATTATATATCATATATATATATATATAATTAATAATATATATATAATATATATTTTATATATATAAATATATATAATAATATATTAATAATAATATATATATATTATATCATTAATATATATATATTAAATATATAATATACTAAAATATTAATTTTAAGCTTAATGTATATTTGGGCAGGCTCTTAATAAGCCGGGGGCGCCTTATATATATATTTCATACAACTATAATAAATTATATTTTATAACTAATATTATATTATATGATCTGCACGTACTTTAAGAAAATTAAAATTATTGGCTGCATTTATTAGACCGATTAACAGTAAAAAAATTATATGCAACGTTGTGAGGGAACATTTCAATTCATTATTATATTTTATGCAAAGAAACGGAATGGAGCAACCAGAGGAGTGAAGTTCTTGGACTATTTGCAAACTCTAGAGATTATTCATCACCTCCTTTTATCTTTGTAATAGTAAATAATAATATAATTATATTATTATTAATTATATTATATTTAATATTATTATATTATTAATAAGGGAAATATATAGATATATATATAATATTATTAAGTTATATAGTTATATATGTATATTAGTAAGTAATCGCGTATAAAATATATTAAATAATTATTATATTAATACTATATATAATTACAATTTTCAGTTAATTATCGATTTACGTACAATTATCATATTACCATTATCGGCGCTTACGCGAGACGACCTATACTTTATCGATTAAATCATAAATTATTCGAGCTTTGTATCGGTCTGAGTCCGAGTGTTATCCTGAGCTTAAAGATGACTATGTTCAAGCAGCAGCAGCATATGTTAGACATCATTTCACACTAGACCACTAAGTGACTTAATGTGACTATACCGATCAACTAAAATAAAAATGAGGGGAAGAGAAGGACGAGAAAGGGGTATTATCAAGGGGAGAAGAAAGAGACAAAGCCACCGAAGATGATAAAAAGGGGATTAAGGACATTTACGCAAAAAAGTATTAAATCTATATATTCATTTATTCACCTAAATAGGTGTAAGGTATCAGTTTGACAGCCATATATATTAAAAATAGTATGAATAAATAGTTATATCATATTAATGTGCAATAGTTTACTGATTACCTCACATTCTTATAAAGGGACTTCTTTATTATACATTTTATTTTATTGTGTTTAAAATCTATTTAAACAAAAACTTTTAATTCAAATTTAGAAATTGTAATATTTAAGAACGGAGAAGAAGAAGAAAAGGATTTTTATATACACACATAGCGTCTTATTTGATTTAAAACGTAATTTGCAGAGTTTATAGATTCTCGACTAGATTAAACGTGATACTCCTAATCATACTAACACAATTTATGACGAGTTATAATGAACAACTAAGTCTTTTATTTTTTAGTTTACTAATGATATTTGAACCTATACACAAAGAAACATTTTCTTTTTCTGTTATATAGGAAATTTTTTACCCCTTTCGATGCCAAAATATTCGTTTATTATTCATGACATAATAAATACGATTAGTTGTCAATATAATTATTTCTATCATTATATATGGAGAGCGTTACATGTTAATTTATTAAATGATTTCAGATAATGGCATTCATTAACGATATGGATTTAATAAACATTTACAAATGAACTTAATTGTTCTCTCAATTTAAAAAATAATTCATAATTCTTCCGCACGCGTAAAAGAGAAAGGCAATTAGTAAATTTATATATTACTCAAACTTTTGTTTATATCGTGTTTTTTACTTTCCACCTCTTCATTTCAACACTTTTCATCCCAATACATCACTTATATTCTTCCTTCGGCCTTTTACAATTTAACTATCACCCACATTTCCCTTTCGCCATATTTTATTTCGACACTTATATATATATTAGTATATATATATTCCCCCCTCATCACAAATAAAAGAATTTATGAATTAATTTGATAATATTAAAGTGATAATTTATTTACTTTTTTTCTTACCATATAATTATAAATATATTTAAAATTCTTATAATAAATATAATGGCTGAAACGTAACTTATCTTTATCTACTTTATTTTGATTGAGTGGATGGACTTATATATTAATTATAATAAATAGGTCACAAATTACGAATTATTAGGGTCACTCTAATAAATTCACATTACTTAATTGGGAAATGTGGGTAGCTACATAGGAAAAGTTAGCATAGAGGTTCAAGAGGACCTCTGCACCCAAAAGGTATAGTTCAGCGATGTTTATAATAAGAACCCTCTTTGTGGAAGTCATTCTCAGTTTCTTTGTTCCCTTCTGATTGAATACAGAGATTTCCTGATCTTGCCCTTAAATAAATCATTGATCAGAATTACAGGAACTCTATTCTCACTATTAATACTTAGACCACGTTTGTATTCTCACATACGGCTTTATCTTTATGAATCAATCTAGATTGAAATACCACATTATTGAAGGAGTGGGTAATGAATCCTTCCTTTTCACTCCAATTCAAAATCATTGTTTTAATAAATGCAACATTTCGCTGTTTAAAGATGCTTATCTTTTATAAGGTAACTGTTTTATGTCATAACTACTCAGCCCCATTAAACCGTACATTTCCCTATGTCACTTATTCGTTTTTCAAGCAATCTGTATCGACTTTATCTAGACACTCTATTTATAATTTCAAGCAGTATATGACACTGTTACCTAAAATTGATAATATATCACGACATCTCAACAACTTTACTCATCAATGTTATTTTAAATAAGCTTTTAACATCCCCAGGCAGACCTTTCACTTAAGATCGGAGAGAGGGATAATAGAGGCGACTTGAGTCGTAACCCATCTGAAAGGTTAAGTCATAATAAATAGCACAGCAACGAACCAAACAGCTAAAGACCTAATAAGTACACAGTTGCAAAAACACATAAGCTGTCTCGCCTAAGTCCACCAATAAAGCCCAAACATAAACGAAATTTTTCCCTCAAATGGGACAGACGTGGGAACTTTAAAGGGGAATGACACAAACTGAATATCATCACTGTCAAGAAAAAATTCAGCACTAAAGACAAACTATATCCTTAAAGTCTAAACGAATACGTGAGAGACTAAAAATCAACGCCATGCTCTATTTTTGAACTGCATTCAGCGAGGTAGCGATCCGCATGTTTCAGCATCAAGTCATATATAGAAGTAGAAAAATGAGCCCTCTTCATTAAAGGTATCCACGTTTGGTAAGGTGAAAATTGTTTACATAGGGAGTCCTCAGTATATTTTTTTTGTCTTCGACTCCTATCGTGGTGCTGTACTCTGTATACTCCGTACATGTCGAGATATAGCTATAGTTTCTATAGTAGACTTTGCAGTGTTTATCTACTATCTCTTAACGTAAGTTTCGAATTTAGTGTATTGTTTATCCAGAACTATTTTATCATTTTAGTTGTACGCAGCATCGTTATTGAATCCGTACGCAGAGAACCGTAATAACGGCTTGCGTCACCAATGCCCAGACCTCTGCGTCACTGTGACAAATTAATTGATAGTCTTTCTGTAGCAGGTGCGATTCAGAGTTCAGAAAATACAAATTTTATCCCGATACTCATATAAGAAGAATTAAGACATATCACTTTTAGGCAATGATAAAACTGAAAAAGACACTCATGAATTGATAACTCTTGTGATATTAGGCAATTACTATAATTTTAACACCTTCAAATCTTTCAAAAGCCTCGAATGAAAAATGTCAAGTTCAGTGATCTGTCTGAGATCACCGGAGTGATACCTTCTATTCAGTATGGAATCCCCCTCGAATGCTATAATATCAGTATTTTCCATTTTACTCCAGCTCGAATGAGGCTATTTATCACGATTTTAGTATCCCCGTGAACACAACCCGATCATAAACCTTGTGTGAATTCCTCCTAACACGATTACTTCAAAGGAGTGCGGTGGGTGACAGGGCCCATCTATGTTCAAGCCTTTGATATTCTACACACAAAGTCAAAAGACCTTAGAATTTGATCGTCAAGGTCGATAAAATAGAGAGCGCCGATGTTGGTGTAAGACACATTCTTTACTTAATATCATTCATATATATATATAGCGTGAGACTACAGTGTGAGTTGCACAATCTATCTATTTCGTAATATGACGCTTACTTATATAGCTGCACATTATTATATAATTAAGTCACCTATGCCATTGGATGCATAGGTCGTATCACCGATTATCCCAATGCACAACACAAATCACGAAGTACGAACATATATCTAAGCTAATCGATGCATGCGAGGTCTTGCGGGCGAGTATATTGGTTTCATCTGATCGACAGAGATTTAGCTGAGGTTGCTCGCCACCTACACAACGTGCACATGATATCGAGACTCCGGATTGGATGAGATAACCAGGCGATGCTAGGATCACGACGATTTTAACGAAAGAGACGGTATCCAGCGGAGCTATGTGTTAGATACTATTATATCTATATGTATTATGATATGTGGACAAGGTTTATATTAGATCTATTAATACATCTCCTAAGACGCTGTTCCGGACAATCGTCAGAGCCAGTTATAATATGAGGTATGAATTTATTGTAGGAAGACCTGAGGATTGCGAGCGGTCAGTAGCGCGATGTGTCTAGTTCTGCATGGAGGGGATACAACTGGAGTAGTCTTACCTGTAAGAGGGGCGATATAGAGAGTCCGATATTTATACGGTGCCCCCACTGATATGAAACCATTATGGGAGATCGCAATATAGGTGAATATAAATATAATAGTATAAGTAAACAAAAGTTATGCAAAGGGTCCATGAAAGCTTAAAAAAAAAAAAAAAAATAAGAGAGGAAGAGAGAGGAATAGAGGAGAGGAAAATAGAGACACACTCGATGAAAGAGACAGAGAGATTAAATGAAAAAAAATACCAGAGCACATATGCAAGCAGCTAGATACAGGAGAGAGCGATAAATATGATCGTTACACTCCAAGACAAATTCACATACAGGGCTTGTGTATTGCGGTGATCGCTCACACTCTCATACTCGCGATCGTGCGCACAATACCACATTGATATAGGAAACAAGAGGAGAGGTATGAGATGTGAGAGATTAAGTATGCGATAGCTGAACGCCGTAACGCTCTGATAATGAATATATATGTTATTATATCAGCAAAAGAAACATAACAGGATATATAAATATATAATATATAATATTATAATATATATATAATATATATATATAAATATATAATATAATATATATGAATATATACGTATAAATATCATATATTATATATATAATATTAAATAAAATAATATATAAATATAATATATATATAATATATATAAATATATATATATATTATAAATATATTATATATATATTCACAGGTGTGCCGGTGCCTTTTTGGGGGGTGGGCTAAAGCTCTAATTATAATATAATTATATATATATATATAAGTAAAATATATATAATATACATATATATAATATAATATATTATAATAAGTATAATATAGTATATATAACTATATAATATCAGTATATTATATATATATCTATATAATATAATAATATTAATATAATATATATAAATATTAAATATATTGTATAATAATACTAATTATATATATCTATATTAATATATATATATTGACTCGGTACTAGCAGCGCACAATACTGGACGGGGTAAGATCAAATTCCTGCTCTATGCGCAGGACAGCCAGAGGACACGCATGTATATGTCGCAGTGCATATGCTCTGTCGCAGATGCACGCAACATTAATAGGGTGCAATTAGAAGCTAGATAGATAGACCAGCTCGTCTATTTCGAGTCTGGGATGAGATATGCATCTTATAATTTATCGAAATGTCTACGAGTTTCACATCGTGACAGACGCACCCGTCAGCCTGCATCAGTAGTACTATTATTCACAGACATCCATCGAACCCCATCAACTGTCTGAGTCGATGCTCCCTAACCTACATGACTCCTTTCATCACTAGAAGCATGATATATGCAGAAGACCACAACCAGGAAAGAGGCAAGAGTTGAACGGACACAATCACACATGACGAGCGAGTACTGAACGAGACACAAGAGATGAGACGACAAGCACACACGTATTAAGCTAACAGAGCAGAACGACGAGATACAGCATAGTCTCGTGAAAAAGCATGTAGCGTGACGGCCTAGATGTGCGATCCGTCTAGAATAACACTGCACTGAGAATCGAACAGTTGCATAGCGCGGATACCTTCGAGAGTCTATATATACACCAAGAGCGAGTACGGTCCAGCACTCAATGTAATAGAGTACCAAATGCCCTGGTCTCGCATATAAGAAGGACTAATCAAGAATGACTAAGAGAGTAGATGTTTTGATCATACGCTGAGCTCACAGACGCAACATGCCAGAACTGGTGTCCCACACTACAGCCGATTTATTGAGACCGACCCAACACCCCCATCCGTGCCGCGAGTACGTACCAACATTGTTTTGCAGAAAGCGCTGAAACCTTCGAAACCTACTGCGAGACCTTGGTTGCACTTGGCCTAAACTACTCTACTTCAACCTAGCGTCTGGGAGTAAATGCCACCATGCTATGTTGACAATGTCCAATAAAGTGTCTCGCGTTCTTCAACCTTTCTACCAGCCACCACCATATATATATATATAGATATATATATACTAAATAAGTTTATATACGTATATATATATAATAATATTATAATAGCTATAGATATATATAGATATAAGTATATATATATATTTATATATTTTATATAATAATATATATACACATATTATATATATATAACTATGTATATCATTCTACTCATATATATAATCTTACATAAAGATATATAACGTATTATATATTATTATGCCTATACCTAATATAAGTATAATATATAAGTATAATATATTATATATATATATATCATACTATATTATAATATATAATATATAAAATAATCATATATATATAATAGATCAGACTATATATATTTATATAATATTATATAGAAATAGGAGGGGAGAGATAAATAATGTTTTTGCTAATGTAAAAAAAAATAAATGAACACAAACAACACACTACGACTAAAGTAATTACTCCGGCCGGATCATTTTTTACTGAATCGAATATATTTTAATTAAATCAAATGAGCTTTCAACATAACTGAAATAGTTTCGGCATTGCGCCCTCCGAGTAAATGATGTCGTTATTACGTCTAGTTCGACATCAGCAAGATCGAGTTATGTGTTATTTCTCATAGAAAAAATAGATAAATCATAAATTTCAAAGTCTAAAAATATTGAAGAAATTATATGCCAGCACTCCGGCAGAGAGTGAGGGACGTTAAGCAATAACCGGCCTTAATGACCGGCCCAGATAGTATATACTATAAAAACGTGATATATATATATAGATATACTAGTATTATATATAAAAATTATATAATATATACTATAATATATATATAAATATATATATACTATATATAGTAATTAATAAAATATATACAATACATAGTAAAATAGAATCATTATGATGATTAATAATATCGCGTTAAAGTGATAGGTCGATATTAAAGTGTAATATTAAAACCAGTTTGACTATATATAATAATATATAGTATTATATAATATATAAATATATAATATGATTTATATATATATAAGATACTAATTATATTATATATATATATATTATATAATATATAATAATATATATATATAATTATATTTACATTATAGATTATATATATAATATATAATATATATATTATAATATATAAAATATTATATATATATATATTATATTAAATAATATAATATATATATATGAGTATATATATAATATAGTATTTATATGTAATATCATATAGTAATAATTCTTATATATATAATTATATAAATATATATATATAAATATTATATATATATAATCTATAATATATATTATTAATATATAGATATATATAGTATATAAATAATAGTATATATATATATAATAATAATAATATATATATATATATAATAATATATATAAT
Organism: Trachelipus rathkii; assembly: GCA_015478945.1. Classification (NCBI taxonomy): domain Eukaryota; kingdom Metazoa; phylum Arthropoda; class Malacostraca; order Isopoda; family Trachelipodidae; genus Trachelipus; species Trachelipus rathkii. The sequence goes on from JABUQX010030672.1 coordinate 10,966, forward strand.
AAACTATATTACAGTAAATATAATATGCAATATACTATATATAAAATATATAATAAATATAAGAATTATATATTAATATTATATATATAATATATATATAAGAATAAATTATATTCATATATATATATATAAGTAATATATATATATATATAATATCATATATATATAATAGGCTATTTATAAGGTTGACACCAGGAGCAAAAATCAATAACTCAATGATCGTTATTTTAATAATTTTTAGGAAATAAATAAAATTTTGGGGTAACCTAACCTAAAATAAACCTAACCTAACCTACTTAACTAACCTAACCTAGCCTAACCAACTAAACCAAAATTAACCTAGACCTAGATATAACGGAGTCAACACTTAAATAAGTCCAACTATATATAGATATATTAATCTTATATATATAAGCTATATAAATATAATAGATATATATATATATAATAATATTAATATATATATAATATTATATATATGTATTATAAAATATCAAATATAAATATAAGATTAATAAAATTGTATATATATATAATATATGAAATATATATAATATATATATATATATATATCACTATATAATAATAATAATTATATAATATATATAATAATATAGTATAATATATAGAATATAATATATAATATTTATATATATATATTAAATAACTAATATATATATAATATAAATATATATATATAATATAATATATAAATAATATAAATATAGTATAAATATATTAGTATTCTTTTCAGATATATTATAAGTATATATATATATATTATATATAGTTAATATATAATATATAATATAATATATATATATATATATATATATAATATATACTATATAATATAATATTATATATATAGTTAGTATAATAGGCCGTATGTATAGACTGGGGGAAGATTTATTCTTTGGCGTTGGTTCCAAAACTACAAATACCTCCGACTGTATTTATAAAAAAATTTAAATTATGATAAATTATAAAATTATACTATATAATTAAATAATAATACATAATAATATAAACATATATATATAATTATATAAATATATATAATAATTTATAATTTACCATAAAAGTAAATTCTTTCGCATAAAGAATCGGAAGGTAAAATTTGTAAGAATTGGAACCAAGGAAAGAATGAATGCCTACTCTATGTAGATATATATTAAATCTGTTTAACTAACTCCAACACGTATCCTAACTAACTTAGATACCCACAATTAGGCTAACTAAAGATCTTGTTAGCCCCAAGTTTCGACCTACATAATGATTGGTTAGCCACAACCTAATACCTTAACCAAAGGATTTGTTGCCACAAGTAGAACGTAAATATGTTGTTAGCCAGAAGTACCATTAAGCTAAATGATTAAAATAATTAAAATTCCTTTAAAGATAATAAATGAAATATATATATAATTTATAGTAAATATAATAAATATATAAATAAATTATATATATATAATATTAATGTACAGATTTATATATATATATATAATAAAATATTATAATCTAGCCTAAATATATAA
>JABUQX010030672.1:22500-65000 GCA_015478945.1 Trachelipus rathkii
GTGTGTGTGTGTGTGTGTGAAATGTAAGATTTGTTTAGGTAAGAAATGGTTGCAGATCTGGATGTGGGAGATGAAATTAGAGCTGAAATGAAAATGGAAGTTAGGTGCGGAGTCTTATTTTATATCTTTGTCGGAATTTGATTTACCGAACCTGGTTCGAGAATTTCTTATAGAGATTCACACCCTTGATTTGAAGAAAATGAAGTTGTTGCATTGCCGTAAGAGAATGAGCTCAACGATGTGAATCAACAGATAAAAATCACGTGCAATTAATTTAAAAAGATTCACCAAAATATTCCGCTTCAGTTGTTAAAAAAAATCGAGACTATAATTTAATCCGTATTTAAGAGAATTAAAAAGCAGAGGAAAGATCTTTGCTATTGTAATCTTTCTCTACAATTTAATTATCATATCATATAATATGACAGGCAAAAGGGCGTTCACAGAATTTCATATAAAGTAAAGTTGATGAACGGTAAAATTAAATATTATATATATATATAATATTAATATAATTAATAAATATATATATGTTTATAAAATTTTTTTTATACAAATATAACATAAAATTAACTATATTATTTTAATTATATCTAATTATTAATATAATTTATATATTCATAATATTCATATAATATTAAATTTATAAATATTATATATATAAATATTAGATTTTAAGTTATAATATATATTGCAATAAATATTATTATATTAATATTATTATTATAGATATATATAAATAATAATAATATATATAAAAAATAAATATATAAATAAAATAATTATATAATCTATAATTATAATTTATTATTTATTCTACCATTATTAATAATTAATATATTATAAATTACAATATATTGTTAATATTATTATATTTATTATAATTAAATTAACAGTTTAAACACAAATGAATTTAAATATTCAATAATATTAATTGAATATATAAATCTAATCACTTATAATTAAAATCCCAAAACAACATCAGTTAAACGTTTTATAAATATTTAATATAAATTTTCACAATTAATATTATTAAATATTATAAATATATATTATACATATATATAATAAATTTAATTTATTTAAAATTATTACAATAATTATATTTAATTCATGAATAATATATATTAATTAATGATAATTTATTTATAATCAAATCTTTTTATCATATATAAAAAGATCAAAGAATTTAATTAATGAATAATAATAAATTTAAATAATAATTTTATATTATTACATTTCCTATTCTACATAGATTCTATAATATTATTAAATTATTAATAATATTATTTTTAATATTAATAAATAGTACTAAATATCAATAATACATGAATAAATATTAAATAAGTATGTAAATAATAAAAATCAAAATTAATATGAAAGGTAAATTTCACGTTAAGCTTCTGATAAATTATCACGAAGGCTGCAATTTAAATTTAAAGGGTGAATTTTTTGTTTAAATTGAAATGTTTTTATTTAAAGCCCTTTTCTAGTGTAATATATTATAAAAGTTGATGTGTTAGTAATTGTGATAGAAGTATATAATCATATATTAAGCAAAATTTATGCTAAAATTAGGAAATTAAGTTTTGTATTTCCAAGCCAGTAATGGCGGGCTAGCCTATAGCTATTGAAAATATATAAAGCTGAAGCTATTTAATGAATTTGGATTTCATTTATTGGATCTAAGAAAATATTAAGTTAAGCGGTATAGTAATTAAATTATGCTACAAATAGGTAAAATTTATTATAGGGCTAAGTTGAGTATACCTATCAAAAATTATGCCTAACTGATGAAAAGCTCAACCTTTAAAGCTCTTGATAAAGCTTTCTTGTTATAGGCTTTGATAAAGAAAAAGAGCTTTTCATAAAGCAAAAAAATTAATTAATAATTTAAAAAAGTTAACTGCTTTTGGTAATGAAAAAAATTAACAGAGCCTCTATTTAGAGCTGTAAATACTGATATTGAGAAAGAAGCTATATTCTATTAAAGTTTGGAGGTAATCCATATTATGTTGTCTGATAATAATGTAGATAATTTAGATCCTTCTTATTTTAATTCTGAGCTTGAAGGTCAAGTAGATTACCATTTTGAATTGTCAGCTGAGTTAATTTGTCCTTTTGAAAAAATTTTCTAAAGAAATTGTAAAAATAAATGAGTTGTATACTGATAATTTTTGATTAATAAACATAAGGTTAATATAAATGATTCCAAACTGCCTCAGTTGCAGTGCGAAGTATTTGATGGATTGGGAAAAAATAAATTACTTTTTTCCAATTTCCTTAATAAATTTAATAATTTAATCGGTAATAGGAGTAATTTAACCAATTCAGTAAAGCTTACTTATTTAATTAGTTTTTTAAAAGATTATGCTCTTAAAGTAGTAAGCCATCTGTCTATTACAGATGAAAACTATGACATAGCCTTAAAGTTATTAAAGAAAGAATTTCTTGATAGGCCTTTCATAATTAATGAAAATATAAATAATATTTTAGATCTTAATCTGATGAAGGCTATGATGAAAGCTTTTTGAAATTGAAAGTGTAGATATAAATGAAAACTTAGTAAAGGTAAAGAGTTATGAAGTAGACTTTTTAGAACTGATACACCTGGAAGTCTACTCTTGAGTAATATAATATTTCAAAAATTGCCTAAAGTGTTTAAAAGTGAATTAATACATAAAATTGCAAATAATTATCCTTTGGTACAAATTTTTGATCATTATAATGAGGTTATTAATACTTTAAGTATTTTGTCCCAAAATAGGAAGGATGTATCAACCAAAGCTAAAGTAAATAAAGTTTTTCAAGCTACTTAAGCTCCGTCTAAAATCTGGACTCTTTCAAAATTTTAAAACTGTAAATAATAGTAAAGATTCTAAAATGTATGTAAATAATAAAATAGAAACTCAAACTTACAACCCTACAATTTGTAAGCTATGTCAATTAAAAAAATCATCCTCTCTATTTATGTGACAAGTATCTAACAGTGCCTCAGCGTATAAAACGTGCCAAAGAGCTAAACATGTGTCATCATTGTGGAGGGTTGGGTCATGTGCCTGAAAAATGTTATGGTATTAAAAATAAATTAAGATTTAATTGTTTTAAGTGTAAAGCTAATTCCCATATAACAGCTTTTTGTCCCAATGATATCCCAAATGAGCAAAATGAGTCTGTTAGCATATGGAGGATAAGGATCCAACAAAAATTGTGGATAAAGGTATTGTTAGCCAACATTTCCTTTTCAACTCTCTCTTTAAAGGCAAACAAAAAAGGTTACAGTAAGAGAGCAATAGATACATTTGTAGTCAACGCTCTATACATATCTAAAAAAATGGCACCTATGACAGGGTTTAATTAATAATTGTTGATAAATTAACATAATGAATTTGAGATACAAATAAACTTCTCATTGGTGCAAACCACTGAATTTTTCAGCAATTTTGTCTATTGGGTTTACATTTAATGATCGAGGAAGTTTACTTGTGCATGCCTTTCCTCATTGACCAAATGATTTAGATTTAAAATTAAGACGAATTCACGGCAATGAAATGTTAGTTAAAGCCCGGTGTTAAAATTAAGAAAATGGTATTCTTTAGCTGATTCTTTTTATGACAATGGAGACCATGATATATTTGACATAGATTGTTTATTAGGCACAGACATTATTCAATTTCTTTCTTCTTTTAATTTAGTAATATAATGTCTGGAAGTGTTTTTTAAAATTGCAAAAAGTTTAATAAATCTATAGGGAATGTTCAAAATTTTTTAACCAGAAATCAAATCATAGAAGTAAGTAAAGTGAATATGCAATTTCCATTGATAGAAGAGGAGGAGTCTGCTTTAGTAAATGAAACCATTGTAAATTTGATTTTAAATCCTATTAAAAGTTATTTTCACCCTTTTGATAATATTTATGATGATTCTGAAGTAGAGAACATGGACTTGAATATTTGTTGTCCATGGAGAGTGTTGGTATTCCTACTAAAGAGGATAATGACCTAGCCTCTTATGATGAGATCATGATTAAAAAATTTAAGAATGATATTTCTTTCCAGGATGGCAATTATTATGTCAAACTTCCTTGGATAGAAGAAAAAATTAAAAATGTTGCTTCAAATTTTGATATTTCTTTGAGAGTATTAAATAGAGTCTATTCTTCTCTTAAGCAAAAAAGACTTGTGTAGAAGCGTTAATTATTTTTTCTCATATTTGCAAGGATAATATAATTGAAATTGAAATATTCCCATAAATTCTAAATTATCGTTAAGAGATGTGATTATATATTTAAACCTCACAGACCTATAAAAAGAAGTGAGGAGCAGATCACAACTAAGATAAGACCTGTCTTTAATTGCTCTTTTAAAATATCTAAAGACAGCCCTTCCTTGAATCAGGCTTCTTATGCTGGTTTAGATTTAATGAACTCCCTTTTAAATTACTTTTGGTATTTAGAACTAATAATTATGTTGTCCTTAGTGACATTAAACAAGCCTTTTTGTCTATCAAATTAAGAGACGAATATGACAAAAACAAATTCTGTTTTTTATGGTATCAGAATGATGAATTGATCTCTTTCAGGTTTAAAACTTTACTAGGTTATACAGCGTCCCCTTTCTCCATTATATAATGAAATAATGAAACATCATGTAGAAAAATTCCCTGATGATAAGTGTATAAGGATATCTTGTCTTCTAATTTTTTTTTTAGTAGACAACCTGATTTTACAGGCAATAATGCAAAGAATTGGAAAAGGTACCATCTTACTTCTTCTGAAAGAATGAACCAGGTGGTTTGAACTCGCTCATTGGAATAGTAAATTTGGTGGAGTCAGTTGTGTGAAGAGTAATAGAATGGATAGGTAGGTATGTGGAGCATGAAAATGAGATTGAAAAAGGTCTTGGGTTATTAAATGGCAAATTTAAAAGAAGGATTTCCTTACATGTGTCATCAGTAAGTTATAGGAGCTCGTGTAATACAAAGCGACAGATACTTTTTCTGAAACTTCCAAAGTTGCTCTCTCATTCCTTTGACTTAACAATACCTATTACCGTAGAAGCGGAAAGTTTGTAATGAGAAGAATGTTTGGGAAGCTAAAAAAGAATGGGAGAAAAATTACCTGGGGAAATGTTGACTGAATGGGGTAAACTGAAGGAGGATTTAAATGAATTGAGTAAGATTGAGTTTCCACGTCAAGTTGTGAATGAAAGTGAATCCTATGGTCTGAATATATTTTGTGACAGTTCTGCTAAATGTTATGGGTTTGTTGCATATGGTTCAAGTGAAGGAAAAAATAACCTTTTGTTTGCCAAGGCCAAAGTAACACCTGCTAAAAAGACCTATAGTATTCCAACCTTAGAACTATTAGAGTCCTTTTAGCTTTAAAATGCATATGCACTATTTTTCGACTTTATTTTTTTTTTAAATTTTGATATACGTAATATAGGCCTGTAGATTCACAAGTAATTCTTAATTGGCTTTTGACAGGTGAAACCAAGGTCAAGGCTAAGTATGTTAATAACAGGTTAAAAGATGTTATCACTTTGTGTGATGACATCAGAAGTAAATAGAAAACTTAAAATTATTTTTTAACTATGTGCCAAACTGCTCAAAAACCAGCAGACCTTTTGGGACCAGGGGTTTAACTTTTATAACAATTGCGAAAAAATTTAAATATGTGGAAACCATGGCCAGACGTTGGCTTTGTGGGGAATCTTGAAGAGTGTTGCCAAAAATTTCCAATGCCCGCCTCTTCACTCTCCAGATTTAGTAATTTGCTCCATTAAATTTTTTAATACTAATGTAATCTTTTATTCATATACTATTAATATTGTTGAAATATTAGCAATCAAATGAGGTTTGGTGCATTGAAAAAGTAATAAAAATATAACTTTAGTTATTTGTTTATGTTTCTAAGCAAAATTACTAAGGGAGACCCTTGCAAAAAAGGCTCTTAAATATTGGATCAAAAAGGTACAAAACTCTTCATATACTAAAGAGAATTGCATTTTTAAAATCGGATCAAAAGGGAACAATACCTAACCTAGTTAATAATTAAATTTATTTTTGGATGGTGATGACATTTTAGCGTATGATAGGGTAGAATATCTAAATGTACATACTTTAATATATGATATTTCAAAAATCCTATTCTTTTGTCAAGATACCACCACTTCACCACCTTATTAATTTGGAAGGCTCATAAGAAAAAGCAGCATGGTGGATTAATAGTACATAAATTTATTAGAAACCCAAGGTTTCTAGGCATTCCCAAAGCTCGCATAGCAATAAAAAAGGTCTTAAAAATCAGTGTATGTTATGCAAAAAAAATCAATGTGCGTGCTTTTAAATATCCTAAGTGCACTGAATCCCTAAAACATCATATGAATTTTAGTAATGCCTTTTTTTAAATTCACAGAGCAATTGGACTTTACTTGTCATTTGTTGACTGAATGAGAGACAGGGTAAAAACTGAACACGGAGAATGTTTATCCTATTTATTCACTGATGTTCCTTAATGTCAGATAATTCATTTAGAACGTATCCCTACATGGGTGTGTGACAAATTTTTTACGTGAGTTTTTCAAAGTTTTTGTAAAACCTTAATATTACCATCCCAGAGCTTTCCTTTTACTCTGATTAACGCTTGTAGAAACATTATCGTTTGAGAAAGGGGCAGACATTCTTGTCTAGGGCTCTGGGATTCCAATGATTCAGGGATTTAGAACCTCAAAAATTAACAATATGAAGCATATTGCGTATTCCAATTTATTCGCTTGGTGGGGTGGTCTTTTTATGAGCGTCAAATTACGCCACTTTGAAGTTTGTTATGTAATAAAAGCTATGGATAGGAAGAGGTTAAATTAGTGTGGTTCGAACTTTTAACTTTTAAACAACTTTGTCTTTTTATAAAAAAAAAAAATTGCTATTAACAGCAGGGGCCTCTCACATATTAGGGATCAGAATGCTAGTGTTTGATCTTGAAACACAGTAATCCGTACTCATTCATTTCGTTTGAATTTGTTAATACTTTCTCTTTATTTTAAGGGATGCAAATGAAGAAGGTCTGGAAGGAAAAACCTGCAGCGGGTTCTTTAGAAAGCACTCTTGAAACTCAAGAGCAATTATTTAATCAATTTAAACAACTATGGTATGAATCTTACCTATTAAATTTGCGCAAGACTAGTAGATATATATCAAATCTCTTGGGAAAATAAAATCAAAGTAAATGATATAGTGCTAATAAAATCCATCCAATCTTAAAGCCTCGTCCCTTCTGGATGATGGGTAGAGTTATGGAAGTTGTAATTGGTTATGACAACAAAATAAGAACTGTTAAAGTTAAACAAAGTAATGGACAAATATTATACCATTCAATAAGTAATTTGTATCCATTAGAATTGTCCTTAATAATAGATAAAGTCTCTAATGATAAAGATAAATCAAATAATGGTGATAAGGCGGTTGGTGACGCGGAGGCAGTAGTTGTTAGACCAAACCGTAAAGCAGCCCTAAAGTGTGACAAGCTCATTAAGTCCAAACTAGACTCATTAACATAGTCATTGTAGCCCAAGGCTACAATCTCTCTCTGCGGGAGATGGTGTGAAATATATAATTAAAAATTATCAAAGTGATTATTGTTAAAATATAATTATTTATTTAACTTTATTGATTTTTAAAAATTAAACTTATAAATTTTAGTAGAAACGTTATTCATTTGTTCCCTGTAATATTTAACCAATTGAGCAAGGCGCATATGTATCGCCGCAGCCTCCTTCTACGATTAATATTATAAAAAAAAGAAAACCAAGGCTGATTAAGCGTAGTACTTGTGACCATCCTATTAAAAAGAAGATTGTATTGTGTTTATTATGCAACTTCTAAATTGTTAAACATATAAAAAAAGTGCAAGTTCTACTTAAATTAAACTATAATACTATAATCCTAACCTAGTTTATGTTGGGAAATATTTATGAAATACTTTTCTCTAATTGAAATTCTTTAAGTTAAAAATAAAGAACAGTGCAATATCGTTCTGAAAGTCAAATTAATTTTTGAAACTGCCATCATTAATTGCTCCTATCTTGTGATTCAATGCAAAGGATCTCTGTAATTATGATTTATTATTTCGAGGTAGAGCCTGGCCAGGAACTGTTTTGGGTAATAAATTGGTAGGTCCTATGCATATTAAAGTAGCCGTAATTATTTATAAGGTAAGACACTTTTATATTTCTTTATTAGTGTTATTCAGTTTATTATTTTAAATATTTTTTCCAAGAAATATATGTTCAATTTTTTTGAATTTAAATTATTAGATTTACTTTGGCAAAGTAACAATATATATATATTATATATATAATATATATATATATATATATAATATATATATATATATATATATATATATATATAATATATAATATATACTATATATAATTATATATATATAATATATATATATATATAATTTACTGTAGGACAGCGACCACACTCAATATCTTAAAATTTTTTCTGTTTCAAAAAAAAATTCTGTTTCAGAAAAGTAAAGTTTACATGGCAAGCTCCGTGTGACGCCATACTCACACGTCAGGATATTCCGCGCTACGTATTTCTGTGACGTCAGGACTAATTTTATCGGAATTATATATATTATATATATATATATATATTATAATATATATATATATATTATATATAATATATATATATATATATATATTTCAGAGTGGGACGTTGCGCCTTATGGCGCACTACAATCGTAGGTGCAAAAGGCGCAAAGCGCAACAATTTTTAACAAAGGCGGACTAAGCAAAGGCGGACAAGCCAATTCTTTGCGCCTATGAACAGGAACAAAGCATTTTTTTTTTTTACCCTAAAAGTTAAGAACTTAGGAAGCTGCTTGGCAAACTTTGTTCATTTGTTAAACCAGTTGTAAAACTAATATATATATATATATATAGATATATATATATATATATATAATAATATATATCTATATATATAATATAATTATATATATATATATATTATATATATATATATATATAATTTATATATATATATAATATAATACTAAATCTATATAAAATAGTTATGGGATAACGGCGTCGCCTGCCAATTTCTCGAAGACAGTTTGAGATATCGTTAATGAAAATTTGTATATGTTCTATTGGTAATGTTAAACTGATTACCGGTGAGTTTTCAAGTCGCCTAGGTTGATTCTAGGGGGTATCTTCCCCCGAGAGCAAGGGTGAAATAAGCGGTTTACGCCGTTTTGCTGGGCTTCCAATCCGAGCGAAGATTAGCCCTAAACGCGAGATTGGCCATCGAACAGGTGTTCGATTGACCAAAACTGACTAACGCTGTTATTATTAATTATTATTAATTATTATTAATATTATTTATTTTCATTTTTTATTGTTTCTTTATTCTATTATTCTTTGTTAGCGTTAGCCCTGCCCCTCTCAGGCCAGCGCGTAGCACCGCACCAACCCCTGTCCCACACAGCACCTGACCCCGTATATATATATATATATATATATAATATATAATATATTTATATTATATATATATTATATATACTATATTAGGGATTGTACCGGAACTGAAATTTCAGTGTCCGGCCGGGACCGGAAGGTAGCCGGAATCACCAAAAAAATCGGCCGGAATTCCGGCCGAACCGGAATTTTCAAGTACTTCTTTAACTTCAAAGAAATGTAAAAAAAAAATCTATATAACTTTCAATGTTAAAATCTTTATATATATATATATATATATAATATATATATATATATAATATATTATTATATATAATAATAATATAGTATAGTATAATATATATATATTATATAATATATATAATATATATATATTATTATATATATATTATATATATATATATAATATATATTTTACTGTACTAGAGCGTTCTAGGGAAGATATATGCTGGTATTTTGTTCAAAAGAAGTGCCTCGGAATACAAAAGGATGATTGCGTGAAGAAAACAAGGCAGCGTTTAGGCAGTGGATAGAGGATGTGTGGCATCAAATTCTTTACATTGAAGACAAATGATTGAAAAAATGATGGGAGAAGAAGAAAATTGTATTAAGGTTTTATGGATTTTCAACAGGCGTATATATTATAGGATTAATAGACAGCTCGTATGCAGTGCTAGTATATATGGTGTGCGGTGGTAAGATTCTGAGATGGAATTAAAAAGTATGTATGATGGATAGTGAAGCGTTGTGTAGGAATACAGAGTCGAAAGTGATGCGTTTAATATTAATAGCGGAGTGAGGGCAGGATGTGTTATGTCTCATTATGGTATTCAATTTGTCATATGGATTTTGGGGTTTATAAAGAATTAGAAGTCTGGGGGTTAGCAGGGATGTTGTATAGAATGATGGAGAATGGAAGAGAAGGGGGGGTGTCCAACCTATTATAGCAGATGATTTTGGTTTTGTGTGGTGGCGAATCTGAAGAGAGTTTGAGAGGATGGTAGAGAGATTTAGAGGTGTGTAAAAAGGAGGGGTTGGAAAAGTAAACGAAGTAAGAGTAATTTTATGGTGAGGGTGAGACAGTCCTTCCCCGGTGTGAAGTTTGTTAGATGGTGAGCAGCTGGAACAACGTTTCTGAGTTTAAATATTTAGGAGTATATGTTGGATGAACGGGAACCGGAATTTGATGCCCAAGGAGCTGGAGTAGGAAAGTTATCCAACGCATCATGCTCGCCAGTTTACCTGTAGTCGTCATTAGTCACAGTGAAAAATTAGGTCTATTGTACAGGCGAGTTAGAGAGTCAATGTGCCTATTCTAGTGTACATTTTTTAAGAGAGTGCGAATAATTGACTAAAGGGTACCATAATGGATGTTTAGAAGGCATGTCAGAATGTCCAACTGTAGGATATTTAAAATGCCACATTCAGCAGCTACTTACTGATGTATGTTTGGTTATGCTATTGATTACCCCTGTGTTAATCATAGCACTGTAATTATTAGTGAACCTGAAGGCCTTGTTATTATAATGTGCGATTTTTCTTCAATGTGCAGCTTCGCGGAAGGCAGAACCGTTGGTTTCCTAATTATTACATTATCTATATATGTCTTGGGTGACTATAGAAACGGTGAGCAAAAAAGGCATAAGTCAATTTGAAGTAAAATGAAGTGGAGAAATTGAAGTAGGATGTGTGTTTCGGAATTAGAGGTAGATCATATGAAAGAATAGTATCTTGACAAAAGGATAGGATTTTTGATAACATAATTAAAGTATGTAATGATATTTGAAGTAGTCTCTGTGACCTCTTTATAGATTATCTTAAATGTCATCACCATTCTTTCATATATGGAGATAGAGTGATAAGTTGGAACGTGTGGGAAATCAAAACATGTAATCGTAGGTATAGGTACGATGAGTGGTCCTGTGAATAACGATGTGTAAGAATGAATCAAAGTTTAACAGGAATCTTGCTGTCTAGTGATATAGAGAGAGAGATAATATAGTGTGTACTATTGTGATGCGCGCCAATATTAGAGAGCTTCTTGATGACGAAGAGTCTTTTCGGCTTTGATATGGTGAAATTGTGGACTAATACCGAAACGGGATAGAATATATATCCTAGATAACTTATGTTATAGTGGTTATTAATGTTGTGTGTCGAGAATTTCCCAACTTCTCCATGACCTCTCATGATGGCACGCATAATAGTGAATAGGCAGATGATCCCTCTAGTGTGCGGCTTTGAGTTCCTCCTATATGGAGCAGATCCTCCATGCTTTATGGTTATAGATTTAATTAACTGTGACCGCCAGAATTACTTCTAAACAATATATCTTGGATATTAGAAAGTGAAGAGCATAGTTGAAATTTTTGTGCCATCTCTTTCTATTATACTCTGTCCACAATTAATCCACTCTTGGCACACCTAGATTATCAAACAATATATGTTTTTTATAAATATATCTGGTATACAGCAGAAATTTAATAGTAGCCGGGGACCATGGCTCGCTACATCAAAGGATACATGCGATAGTGGAGATTAAATAATTTGTGAATTTAGACTAGAGAAGTCTAGATGATGTAAAAAATAATTTTTTAGGTGTTACTCATTTACTTACCTCGCATGATAAATCCACAATTCACCCAACTTATGTTACTCCATAGATACAATATCATCAGATTATAATAAACCTCGTTAACATTAACCCCAGGATAAGAGGCATTAGTCGCATAATAGGTATCCTCGTAATATCAATAGCTCTGTGGTGCTATTAGTACGTCCGAATTAAGATATGATTATGTGATAATAAACGGCGAGAGCATCCTGTATATATTTTTACATATATCACATGTTCGCAACAGGTTAAAAAGAGGACGTACTCACCATCATAGATGAGATAGTATGCAGTGTTAAAGCACTACTAAGACCGCGACTCTTATGAAGATCTCAAAGCAGTCAATGTAGGAAGATATTTACTCCCTCCACTAAAGAGATACGTATTTTATGGCAGGATGTACCTTTGAGCCTTGGCATACACCAAAGGGGTATATTCCATCGTATACACTTGAAATACAACTAGTAAGATTTGCATAGACACAATAGACCATATATATATATCGACAGCAATATCCGATCCAGCGTACAAAACATAGTAAGAAGCTCCAGTTCATGATCTACATTAATGAGGCAACTTTCTGATCCCATTCTAATCCAAATATCAATCATTCTAGCGTGAAAAACTTCATATTTTTACTCATATTCATTTAGATTAGACCTCTAATCAGTTTACCTCTCTATATCTCATTGTATCAACATTTTCCGGTAGAGATATTTTTCATTCCACATTCTTCTCTTAGCTCCCAAACTATCTCTTCAAATAATAATCTAAACTTCCGCTCTTCACCATCAGCATCATTGTAAATTAGCGTGAATTAGTTAAGTCCTAAGTGCGGAACAGCTAAAAATATTCCCTCCCACAGAACACTTTGAGATTCTTTAACTGCCTCACTGCCTTAACAGAAGTTTGTAAAATAATATCTTATATTCTATATCTTGAAGTACTAAGAAACTTGTATTTAAATAATACTGTAGATGTATTTATTTACATTGTGGATGGAATGCTACACAAGGAAACTATTATATTTTGTAAAAAGATGGGATATGGGTTGATGATAAGATAAATCTCTTCCCATCCCATGACAATTAAGAAATAGATTAACAATTCCGGTTCCGGCCTGAATTTAAAAATTCCATGGCCGGAACCGAAACGGAAAAAAATGATCAAATTCCGCCGAATTCCGGCCGGACCGGAAATCCGGTACAAATAAAAATATAATAGATATATATAATAATTATATATATATATATATTATATATATTAATATATATATATATATATATATAATATTATATAATATATATATATATATTATATATATATATATATATTATATATATATATATAATATTACTTGTATATATATATAACTAGTTCCGTAGTTCTTAATACAAATATATGTGGCAAAATATGGGCTCCTGAAAAATTTTCAACCCTTCTTCCCCAGCGCTCGTTGCCTGAACTCCCTAGGTGAAAAACATGGACACCAAAGACATGCGGTAATTGTATCTATTTAATAAGTTCATTATTTTGATACTTTCAAATTTCCAAGTTCAGAAAGATTAAGTTAAGTTTTTTAAAGAAAATCTTCTTATTAAGACAATGGAGGTTGGGAAGAGGCCGTGTTAGGATAGTTGTACCAGTTTCAGAAAGGTATCTGGTCGCTTGGTTGTTATCTACACGCAGCTCTTATAACTTACTGATTGACACATGTAAGGAATTCCTTCTTTAATATTGGCATTTATTACCAAAAGCACCTTTTTCTATACTCATTTTCAATGCCTCCACATACCCTTTACCCTCCATTCTCATACTCCTCACTACGGATGACTCTCACAATTACTATTTGTCCAATTGCACGCAAAGTAAGTTTCTAAACCAAACCACCTGCTGGGTTTCATTTTTCTTCAAAAGTAAGACTGGTTACACCCTTTCCAAATTTAATTCAAGTTCTCTTATTGCCTGTAAAAATCCGGTTGTCTACAAAAAAATTAGGAAGACAAGATATCCTTACACTTATCATCAGGGAACTTTTCTACATGATGTTTCATTATATAATGGAGAATGAAAGGGGACGCTGTATAATATCCCGGCCCCACTTAAAAAATTCTACCGTGATCAGTAAAGTATTTTAACACTAGAAGAGATTCCAATTCATCATATAACATGATACCATAAAAAAAACAGAATTTGTTTTTTGTCATATTCGTCTCTTAATTTGATAGACAAAAAAGGGCTGTTTATGTCACTAAGTTACTAACATAATATCTAGTTTCTAAATACAAATAGTAATTTTAAAAGGGAGATTCATTAAATCTTAGAACCAGCATTAAGAAGCCTGATTCAAGGGGAAGGCGTCTTTAGATATTTTAAAAAAGAGGCAATTAAGGACAGGTTTATCTTGTTCGTGATCTGCCTCCTCACTTCTTATTATAGGTCTGTGAGGTATAAATAAATAATCACATCTCTTAAATTTAGGAATATTTACAATTTCAATTATATTATCTTGCAAATATTGAGAAAAAATATTATAACCTTCTACAAGTCCTTTTTGCTTAAGAGAAGAATAGACTCTATTTAATACTTTCAACGAGACCAATATTTCAAAAAATTTGAAGCAAAAACATTTTATAATTTTGTTTTCCCTTGCTATCCAAGGAAGTTTGACAAATTAATAAATCTGCGCCATTCCTAATGAAAGAAATATGCTGCATCTTGTTGCGAGTTTGGTCCTCCAAACAAGCGATCAGCATGAAATTGAGAGGCTAGCTTGATATCATTATCCTCTTTAGTGGAATTACCAACACTCTCCATGCGACAACAGATATCTCCAGTCTAGTTGTTCTTCAGAATCATCATAAATATTATCAAAAGGGTGAAAATAACTTTGAATTGAAATTAAAATCAAAATTTACAATGGTTCATTTACTAAGCAGACTCCTTCCTCTTCTATCAATGAGATTGCATATTCACTTTTTTTTTCTACTCACGACCTTTTATTTTATTTTGGTTCTTAAAAAAATTTTGAACATTACCTATTCTATAAACGAACGTGCAATTTGGGAAACCCGATTGCGGACATTTACACAGCCAGTAAGGTTGAAAAAAGACGAAATTGAATAATGTACTCTCCGACAGTGAGCTGATCTATGTTCAAAGTATCCATGACACTCGACAGACGTAAACAGAGAATCAGCTGAAGGAATTTCCATTTTTTCTTAAAATTTTACACCGCTTTATTCATGCCGTGAATCTATAATTTAAATTTTAAATCATTGTCAATGAGGAAAGGCATGCTACAAACTTCCCGATCATTAAATTGTAACCCAATAACAATTGCTGAAAATTCGCTGTTTTGCACCAATGAAAGTTTGAGCATTGCTCTGCATGTAAATTATCAAAAATTATTAATGGGAGGGGGTCATGCCCCCCCCCCCCCCCCCTTCCCTCCCCCCCCCCCCTTGCATTTTTAGATATGTAAGAGCCTTGACTACATGTATCTATTGCTCCTCTTACTGTAACCTTTTTGTTGCCTTTAAAGAGTGTGAAAGGAAAATTAGTTTGGTGCGAGACAAATAAACTTATATATCAACAACATTTTGATTGGAAACTGCAATATACAAAATAAGGAGCTAACAGGTACTCATTGTCCGCTCCGATTTGGGATATTCCTTAATGTGGGAACGAACCCGGACCGCTGGTTATAAAACCTGGGCAATTTAGCGTTTTACGGACTTTTAAAACAAATTAAATCCTCTTAATTTATTTTTAATACCATGTAACATTTTTCAGGCACATGACCCAAACCTCCACAATGATGACACATGTTTAGCTCCTTGGCACGTTTTATACGCTGAGGCACTGTTGGATACTTGTCACATAAATAGAGAGGAGATTTTTTTAATTAGACATAGCTTACAAATTGTAGGGTTGTAAGTTTGAGTTTCTATTTTATTATTTACATACATTATAGAATCTTTACTATTATTTACAGTTTTAAAATTTGAAGAGTACTTAGCGGCCTAATCATTCCAGTAGTTGAAAAACTTTATTACTTTAGCTTTGGTGATTACATCCTTCCTACTTTTGAGGACAAAATACTTAAAAGTATTAATAACCTCATTATAATAATGATCAAAAAAAATTGTACCAAAGTAGGATAATTATTTGCAATTTTATGTATTAATTCACTTTTTAAACACTTTAGGCAATTTTTGAAATATTATATTACTTCAAGAGCGTAGGACTTCCGAGGTGTGGTATCAGCTTCTAAAATAGTCTACTTCATAAATACTCTTAAGTTCAGTCTTGACATCATATGACCTGAAGTTCGAGTTACCTATGACAACCTTTCCTCATTTACAAAAAAGCCATTACAATTCTATTAGCTCTTATTGCGCCATCAAGACGCTTACATCTCAAAATATTATTCCAGGTACTTCATTAATTATGAAAAAGCCTATCAAAGAAATTCTTTCTTTAATGAACCTTAAGGCTATGTCTAATAGTTTTCATCAATTGAGTGAATAAGAGACAGAATGGCTTTAATTTTATAGCATTACTTACTTTAAGAGCATTTAAATGCTTTTAAAAACTAAATTAATAATAAAGTATAGTATAAAATTAAGCCTTAGATTGAAATTTGCGTTAATTACTTCCTTTAATTACCGATATAAATTATTAAATTAATTAAGAAATTTAAGGAAAAAAGTAATTTATTTTTCCCCAATCCATCAAATACTTCGCTACTAACACAAATTCAAGAAAAGTTTTGGAATCATTTTATATATAACCTTTTAATATTAATTAAATTCCAAATTAAAAAAATTTAACAGTTATTTATAAATCTCATTTATAATTTTATTACTAAAATTTTCTTAAGGAAATATTATTATTTTCATATAAGGACAATAACTCAGTCTGACAACTTCAAAATTGAAGTCTACTTGGACCTTCAAGTGCTCAGTAAAATTAAAATAAGAAGGATTCAGGCCCAGACTGATAACATTATTATTACAGACACAGTTTATATATTATTATATATTATTTATAACAATCTGTTAACAATATATCATTTATTATAGAATTAGACTTCTTTCTTCAATATCAGTTAATTACATAGACTCTAATAAATATTATAAGAGTTGCTCTGTTTAAATTTATTTTCATTACCAAAAGCAGTTAATATTATATTTATTATTTTTTAAATTATTTAAGTAAGTTTTTTGCTTTAAAGAAATAGCTCTCATTTTGTGCTTATCAAAGCCTGCCTCAAACAGAAGCTAGTGGGTACCGGAGGCTTAAGGCGTTGCCGAGGGGCATATCACGTTACATCAGGTAGCCGCCATGAGGAATTTCGCCATTAGCGCTATTATCAAACATCCTCCAGGTAGGCGCGTATAATAGAAAATTTACGGCGTGAGTTAGGATGATCGTCCCACATTCGAAATCTGTACCAACCCCTAAATACCCTCCATAAACAGCTTGCAGTGATGGAGAGAATTTTCGTTGAGACCATTATAAATGACCTCCAAGAGTTCAAGTTAAGAATCCGGCAGCCTCCCGTGTGAGTAGTTAATTTTCGAGAGTAGCATAATAGTCACGTTCATTTATACCCTGCTCGTGCTCCACCGTGAAGGCTGTCTAACTGCGACGTTAAGTAACAGACTCTCATATCTAAGAGGTCGTGTTTTAGCATACTCCAACATATGTTGTGCTTGTGGATACCATCTAATTGTAGTGTTATTATATAAAAAATTACTTATCTTTATTACTTTCTCTCCAAACTAAATTCTCCTGGATTAACAAACACTATCGGATAAAGCGGTATCCACCTTCCACTAATATATTACACTAGAAAGGCTTAAAATACATTTGCTTCGACAATGGAGAGACAAAAAATTGCTCAACGGTGTAAATACTCGGGATTCCACGCCTCTCCGGGTGAATATATTATATAATAGGTCAGAGATCATGTGAAATCGAGTTTAGGTATAACTCAGTTATCTCCCCCATTCCGGTAGCCACCTCAGGAGAAACTCTCGCAACAGGGGGCCATCTATTTGCGCGCCTAATATCTATCGATATTGAAAATATCGATCGTGTTCATAACACAGAGCGAGATTCGTCCGGGCCCTCTGCAACCGATGTCTCGATGACGAAGAACGTAGCAACTCCTTTCCTGATATTCGAGTACAGTGTGAATTTCTCTGAATGATCACACCATTATATGGTTAACTTTGCTAAGTTATAAATAATACAAAACTCAACAAATTGAACATATACTTCTTGAAAAAAATATTTAAAATAAAAAACTGATTAACACTAAAGTTAAAGAAATTATAAATAGATGATATTCATTATAACCTTTATATTAATTAATTACTCTGGTCAAACTTTTAATATGCATAGGGATAATACCTTAACTCAAATTTTAGGTACCCAAAAAACAGTTCCTGGCCATTGCGCTCTACCTACGATAATAATTATAAATTCATAAATTACATAAGATCCTTTGCATTTGAATATCAATAAAGATATGAAGTAAGCTCAAATTTAAGATGTTTAGTTTCATATAAATTAATTGACTTTCAGATACAGATTTATTGCTAATTGATTCTTATATTTATAAACTAAAGATAATTGTCATTTGTAGCCGAGTTTTGATGTCATAAATATTTGTATACTATATAATAAAACCGTAGCTTCTAGACCGCAATCCCATAATTTATTCTGATTATATAGTATTTATATTGATTTTTAATGTTTGTAAAACAATCGTATAATTTCAAAAAATATGAATCGACAATCAAATTATAGTGAAGGGTTGCATAATCTCCAAACCAATATACAGAATAACTTTTTACTTGGTCATTTACTACGCGATATTTCAGAGTCTACCCATAGTACTTTTAAAAATACTACTATCCTTATCTAGCCCACTTGATTCGTGTTATATAATTTTTTATATATCATATGGTGTGAATGATCAAGAAATGGCATGGCCATAGCAGTGCGAAAATAATTATACTCCTAGCTGATATGAACCTAGTGTTCTATATTGAAGAGTGTAAATATTACAGGAAACAATTTGGAATAACGCTTTAGTCTAACCAAGGAATTTTACGTTTCATTTTATTATTTATCATAAAATAGATGTAACATTCGGTAATTAAAGAGATAAAAAAATATTTTTTTCAAAGAGAGTGTAATATCACTGAAAGTAATTGTGATTTAAATGTATAATTAGTTAAACCTTTTATATCAATATTTTATAAATTAATCGTTTCCAATATGTATAATATTCGACTCACACTATAGGTTCTTCTTAATGGAGAATCAATAACTTTTTTTCTAACAAATTAAATCAAATATTATTTGAGACCTCAAAGGTTATTAGATGATTAGGGTTCATATTTATATATTATAGGTATAATAATAAAAAAAATACAAAATGGGTAGCTTAATATAATGTTTTTTAATTATACCTATATTATATTATATATATCATTATAATTCTAATCATTATTATTATTATTCTTAATACCATACGTAAATAAAATAATATTGATTTTGTTAAATGTATATATATTTTATATATTAATATTTAAGGTGATTTTTAGAGTTTATATTTGATTTACGAGTGTATACTTTACTCTATCGCGTCATCACAAATCCCAAGTTTTCCTTTAACATTATAAAATCGGGATTGATTTACTCTGTACCTATAATACACTTCAATCAAATATACAAGTATGCGGTTCAGTAGATTGAGAATACCAACAATATATCTAAACTTGAAATCAGATCGTTTTTGAAACGCCAATTTCGACGTCATCTTCAATCCCTACACGACGAAAAAAGCCATAAAGTTTACATTTTTTGTCTAGCGATTGGTTACTGTACCCATTATTTTTTCCACATTTATAACTACCTACTCTCGAATATAAAACCATGGTATATGTGGTCAGTCCTTAATCTCTCCGCTCAAAAAAAAACTTCATATGAATTGTTTGATTACTAGTATGATAATTAAACTATAATTTAGTTTATAGTTTTAATGGTAGTGAGTATAACCGTTTAAAGTGTCATCCCCTTTCATAAGTCTACAAGACTTGGTATTACCTAGGTGATATAGCTATGACAGCCCGCAGGCGCTTTTCAGTAAGAACTCACGCATATCACCAACCGGGGTTTTTATCATAAACATCTACCAGGTCGTAATATATCTCTAAAAAGTGAGAGTAGAATAGCGCTGTCTCTAATGAGGGCTTGATCCTCCCCATAAAGTCTATATAAAATACAAGTGATGATATATTCTTCCTACAAGAAGATTACTCAATATGAGATATAAGATACCAGATAATATGAAAAAAAAAAGTGTTCTTGAATTTAAATTAATATAAAACTAAAGAAAATGGTAATTATGCTCATATGTCTCGAACAAATGTGTTTATTATATCCTGAGTGAATGCTAAGAGTACTCCGTGTAGAATAAATCGATAATGTGTATATAAAACACCAGAGTCTATAATAAGTGTATGAGATATGTGGCAAACATGATAGAACTTCCTATACTGGCTACATTCTAGTAAATTATTATTAAACATATTATATTGTTGCATGGCAGAAGAATCTATGCCTGCTCCTATGTATTTATCTCTGTATATATTATACTTCACAATCGTGTGAATAAATTAAATTATTATAATGATTAGCAAGATTCTGATATCCTAACCTAAATATTGTAATAAACTATAAATATTAAAATTTATCCTTGTAGTTACCTCGGTCAATAGCTGTTATTATGTAGTTAATAAATAAATAATATGTCATTATTTAATATTTTTATATATACTTTTCTAAGTTATTACTATGCTCACATAGTATACATTAGTAATGAATTTAACACTCATGTTATCTAACTTCTCTGGATAAGTCATAAAATTATATAATTCTCCTCTGATATCTATCTGATTGAGACATATATAACCTCAATATAAATGAATAGTTCCCGTCAAGTAAATATATTAAATGAATAATATGAGTAACACAACTCTTTAAATAATAATAAAGATATGTTCCCGCATATATAAGTACGAATATAATATGTCCTAGGGGTAACATATTAGTGCTCCAAAAAAAATTATCTATGTCACTCACATAGAGTACGTATGCTCTTAATGAGTTTATATATAGACTTGGAATACAGATATCTACTCACATATGATAACTTTTATGACCGCAAATAGCTCCTCAGTGTCAGTAAAGGTCTCTTTTGTTCATAAGTGATGTGTCCTCGATACTGGTGCCTTTAAGATTATTCCTCAAAACTAGTACTACTGCTCTTCGGGCTCAGGGTCCTTCCTTAATAATATAGATTATGGTGTAATAAATTAAAGAAGAGATAAACATATTTCAATTGAAGCGTGTAGATTTATAGTATTGCGATGGGGTGACTATGAGTTGCTTATGGACGGAAAGTACCTCATCTCAATGCTCGCTGCTACTCCACCTATAGGCTCTACAGCAGATCTAGACAACTATTCATTATTTCTATGCTCTAGCTCGCTATACTTGCTCATTGTGGCGGTATATACGTTAGTTTGTGTAAATACTATTACACGCATCGTTTGCTTATTCATGAGTCTATTATCACCTAACCTCTCCATTTTATATCTAAAAATCATATCCTCAATATCTTCTAACTAATCTGAAATTAAGTCACGATAAAAAGATATGAAGCTAATATATTCATAAGGTCGGATAATATTGAGTTTAGGCTATAATCATTTATATTATTTTAGACACGATAGTATGCACCCTACTGACCTATAGATTATAAAAACATGATAAGTTTTATCATTACTCCAATTCTCTCATATCTTCAACTTTCAAATCTATATATATTTATTGGTAGCATAGAGCTAGTGAGATGTGAGTCGTTGCGCGACGATGAGGCGACTTTACTTCTCTTCATCGCTTCTCTTTACTGAAATTGGTGTTAGTCTTCTTCTTTTTCGAAACCTCTTTTCATTATTTCGGCATTTGGGCTGTTTACGCTCTAAGATAATACCTACTTCAACAGTGTCTACCGTGTGAAGCTCTCAGCAGATACATCGACCTTAAACAAATCTCTACTAGAAGAAATCGCTAACGCGACACTGACAAGCTCATACAAACATAACTCTCGCATAATATTTTTTCTAACATTGATTAGGAATTCTATAATTGTACTTCTGGCACTCATAACTCACTCATATGTTACCTATCTGGTAATAATCTACAATCGTGTACTCGAAGCCTACTCTGATATGCAAAGAAATGTCTATTAACTCGAACTATACAACCACCATATTTGGAATAATTGTGCGATTGAATATGATGCGTGTAAGATGATCTGGCAATTTTATTGACGAAAATCATAGTACGATATAATTCTCTATTAGATCTTCTATAACGAAACTTGTTATATACACATATACTTTGACTCATAATAACCTCCTTCCAT
This sequence comes from Trachelipus rathkii, assembly GCA_015478945.1. Classification (NCBI taxonomy): domain Eukaryota; kingdom Metazoa; phylum Arthropoda; class Malacostraca; order Isopoda; family Trachelipodidae; genus Trachelipus; species Trachelipus rathkii. The sequence continues at coordinate 45,125 of JABUQX010030672.1, forward strand.
CACTATTTGATAATATGGTAAGATAAATCTCTTATAGGTATATAGTATATATATACAACAGTATTCTACTTCTTCCCCAGAATATTCAGATTTCTTCAAATCTATGCAAAATCTAAAGTTATAAAACCAGTCTATGGGAAATGTTGACTTTTCAACGAATAAAGAAAATTATCTAGATAACAAACCTTTCTTAAAGATAAATCTTTTCCCATCTATCAAAATAATTTTCTCAAAAGATATGTCAAGACCACAACAAGATCAACAAATAAAACAATCAAGGTGGTCTAAACCCACAATAAAGTGTAACTACTGTAAACGAACCGGACATGATATCCGGAAGTGTCGAAAGAGACCATATTGTCAATTCTGTAGTAAACGTGGTCATGTGTATGAACAATGTTACACCAGACAAAAGAAATGTATTTATTGCCAAAAACATGGCCATATAATTTCTTATTGCCCAAAAAGGGACACTAAACAAAATTCTATTATTCCTATTTGTCCTTACTGTGGAAGTAACCACCTGGGCATGAATTGTCCACTGAAAGAAATTTACAGATCTAAAAAGCAGAGCCAATCTTTAAAAACGGAAGTGATCAAAGAATCACCAACACCACCCTTAAAAACTAAATTATAGCTCTCCAAAATCAACTAATTGGCAAACAAGTGGCGATAAACTACCTATTAAGGAAATTTCAAAGAATCAGGTACAGTTACCACCACCACTTAAACTTGAAAAACATCCAATCTCTGACAGCATGCCTAAGATTCGAGGCATTAATAACTCTACTGGTACAACCCACTGAGAATCGGTCGATTAATAGTAATAGGGATGGGCCGGATATCCGGCAACTATCCGGTATCCGGCCTATCCGGCCAAGTTTTTGACTATCCGGTATCCGGCCGGATATCATTGTTATCCGCCGGGGATAACCGGATAATTACTTCCCTAGTAGGTTCTTCCTCGTTGCGGAAATATTCCAAAATTTGGAAAAAATATATAGGAATTAGTTATATATATATAGATATATATATATATAATATATATTATATATATATAGGATATATATATATATATATATAATATATATATATATATTATATATATAAATATATATATTATATATATAATATATATATATATATTACGGTATATTATTTTAATTACTATATATATATATATATATATTATATATTATATATATAATATATATATATATATATATATATTATATATATATTTTTTATATTTTACTTGTTTAGTTTTTCGATGTTGGTACCAATGTTATCATTATTTTATTCATCATTTATGTGACTGTACAATACCAATTTATCTGAATTTTGGTCGGTGACACGGTTTCATAAATTATGTAAAATATGGTAATATTTAAAATAGTTATATAATTATTATAAATATTAAAAATATGGTAAAAAATGATATTTATAATGAATTAGCTACCAAGACACATGTTAATGCAATTTTTACCTCCACAATTTTATTCTCACGTTTTGTATTGTAATGTATAAAATAGTAATTTACCACTGCTTATTTTAACGTGATATATATTTATATTTACAGTATATATACGCACTCTCAGAAATTTATAAAAAAAAACACGAATTTATTCTCAATGATTAACCGCCTTCAGTGATAAATATAAAAATCAGAGCAAATGTCAGGGCACAAACTTGATAAAATGCAATGTTGAATAAATATACGTCTGCTATTAAGAAAAAGTGTGCTACGAATAATGTCAATATCGTTTATTAAACTTTATAGGAAATCGAAACAAATATTTATCGATATTGGAATCGGTCGATTAATAGTAACATCAATATCATTAGTAATATTGTAAATGTGTACTAGTATCTCAAGAAAATTTTTCAAATTGCATGGACGATTGAGGTTGAAAAAAAAAACATTTTTCGGGAGGGAAATATAAACAGATTGGGAGCAGAGGTAACTATTGCCATTTTTGATTCAGTTGGGTAATGGTCTATTGCAGAAAAGTTATTATAGAAGATGGCTAATGTCAGAGCTAGTCGGAGCTTTTATTTATCAAACTATTTATAGTACACATAGAGGGTAGGATATTGATATGCTTTCGAAGTCCAATTTCTCCTAGTCGAATAGTCTTTAATATTTATCTAAACGACACATCTGTCTGCTGCTTTCAGCTTCAATGTTTGATTCTAGGGAAGCAAAACAGGAATTAATTCGACTGATTTGAAAATGTTTTGTATGCTTGTCACCATCTTAATTGTCTATCTTAATTGTTTAGTAAATACTTGTATATTTTTGAAACTGTTTAATACGGTTATTTTATAATAGATAATAATAATGGTCAGTCAAGGGGAAAAATATGAAGGCAAGTAAATATGGGAAAAACTACGAAATATATAATTTTTTCCTTAAAATCAGTTTTTAGGCTAATTTAATATGAGAACAGGAAAAAAAAGAGAACCATTCAAACTATACAGAATAATTATTTATTAAACCAGCTATTTAGCGCACAAAAAATTTGCACTTAAGTCAATCTGTTATAATTGAAGGATCTCTAGGTCGACACTTGACCACCACTTAATAATAATAAAATCATAGAAAATTGAATAGATATAATAATCAATATAATAATAATAGATTACATTATAATTTGTATTAAGTAAGTCCAGTAAATCAAATAAAGAAAACTAATAAAATAATTATGAGTGGAGATAAATGTTCAAATAAATATAACAGTGAATAATTAAAGTAATAAAGATAAATTCGTATTAACATAAGTTATAAATAAAAAGATATATCCTAAAGAAGTAAATAATAATGAAATAATAATAAGTGAATACAAGAATAATTAATAATAATAATAATGAAATTACGAATATAATAATAAAAAGGATATAAAAAAAGAAACTGAAAATATTAAAAGTGAAATAATAAAAAATAAAAATAATAAATGAAATTAATTAGAATCGAAATAATAATAATAATAATATAATAATGAATAATCAATAATAATAAATAAGAATAATAATACAAATAATTAAATAGAATCAAACATAAATTTAGAATAAAGTTTTAGTACATGAAACATAAAAAATCAATCAAAATTAATTTGATAATAATAAATAGAAAGTAAATAATATAATCAATCCTCCAACAAGCTAATATCCTGTTGTTAGTAATAAGAAATAAAAATAATAATAATAACATAATAATTTATTATTAATAGAAAACTTGGAACCATACAGATGATGATGATGATGAGATGAATAATTGTAATTAATCATCTTATTAAGGATAATTAATAATTATAATAATTGGTTTGAAAAATAGTAATATCTATTTACTTCATTAATACTACTACTACTACTACGTACTGACAACCCACTGAACTACTAACTACTACATACCTACTAGTACTGACGAGCGATACTACTACGATAATAATAATAATGAATAGAATAATAATAATAACCTATGCTGAAATGGGAATGATTAAAAAAAAATCGTATGGAAATAAGTTGCTAAAAGATTCATAATTGGAGTAATAAATAAAATAATAATAATGTATATTGATAATTAGATAAATAACTAGTTATTATTGAGAAGTGATAATCAAGTAAAAAACATATAGACTGATGATAGATTAATTCTTGATTATCGAATAAATAATTAAATAAGATATATATATATAGATAATAAATGAATAAGATAATAATAATAATAATAATAATAAGAGATAAACATGAATAATAATAATAATAATAATAATAATAATAAATAATAAAATATGTAGATAATATAAAATAATTAGAATAAATAATATAATAAACGATAAAAAATAATATACCAAATAATAATAAAGTACAGTGTTCTAAAAGTACGCCTTTAGTTATTTCTAAAGATGTCAAAAGTTTTAATAATAATAGAGCGCTTTGAGCTTACTGAAATATGTTAATTAGATGTAAATAATAGCACTTGTGAGAAGTATAACAAGATAATGAAATTTCATATACAAAAAAAATACTAGCCCAAATAATTTATCAAGTAGTTAGTGAGAACTATTAGTTAAAACGAAACAACAAAGAGGAAGGGTAATTTGTATTTACAATAATTGAGTAATTGCATTATTGTAATTTCAGAGGTATTTACAATATTGTCAATAAATAATTGATAATGAATAATAGTGAGGTAGATTTTAAAAATAATAATAATAATAAAATAGATATGAATATGAGAGTAAGTAATAATAATCAATAAATAAATCAATAGAGTGAATAAATAATAATAATAATAATAAAATAATAATTAATAAGAATAATAAAATTTTAAATATCGACAAAAAGATAAATATAAAGACAATATTAAATAATAATAAAAGTTAGTAATTAATAAAAATGTTAATAATAAGATAATGTAATAATAATAATAATTTAATAATAATAATAATAATAAAATAATCAACAATAATAATAAATAGAGTAAAGGATAAAATAATAGAGTAATAAAATAAAATAACAACAAATGAAGTAAAAATAATACCTCATGTTCATATAGATAAAAAGAATTGTTGGAAAAATTGGGAGACAAGAAAAAGCATGCAGGGTGCGAGAAAAGAATAAATGTGAAATCGAGTTCGAAAAGTTTACACGTTTTGAAATTAAGTTAAAAAATACGTAAAGAAGAAGTAAAGAAGAAAAAGAATTTAAAAATTAGTAAATAAAATAGATGAATGCGATAATAATAAATTAATAGCGATAACATTAACCACTACAGAAAGAATCGAATAAATGAATAAATGAGAGTATTTTTATAGTGTGTTTATCAATATCTGTTGCCAAATAAGACTAATAAAGTAATTATGATACATTTCATCTATTAGGATGGATTAATAAGTTTATGTAAGTTAAATAGTTATAAATAATTGAAAGGATAATTAAAATGCAGTAAAGTATTTACTATTATATTGGAATTAGCAATTACCTTATCATAAACGACGAATATCCAGGATGTTAATTGTCCTTATTATTATTATCAATATAAGTAAATGTCCAAATTATTGGATATTACTTATAATAGATTATTATATATATATTAATGTATTATATAATTATTATTGATATAATTATGGTTATAGATTTTTATATAGTTATTGAAGAGTGTTCATTATGTATTATATATTGAGTTAAATATTATTAATCTATTATAAATTATTATTGAGTGTATTATAATTATTAATTATATATGTATATAGTGTAAATTTATTAATTATTAATTAAAGTTATATATTGAATATATTATTATTATGAAAATTAATATTATTATTTTATAGTAAATGTGATATGATTAATATTTATTAAGTATAGAGATATAAAAGTAAGTATATAGAATGGTCTGATTGATACGAAAGTTGTTGTACAATTAATCACTGCAAACTGATAATAATGATAAATGGATAATGATAATGTAAATGATATATAGATGATAGTAAAGTTATAAAGTTAAATGTAGTATATAAGAGTTACCGTGTTAATAGTAGATTAATTATAATTAAATTATATGATGAATATGAATAAAGATATCTGAACTATAAGTTAAATGATAAAGTCAAGTAGGGAATAGTATTTATTAGAGTAAATTATGGTTATTAGATAGCATGATGTATCAGTGTATTATAAATTATGTTTATTATATATATTAATCTGAAATTAGATTTCTATATTAATAGTTTTGTATCTTTTATTGCTGAGTTAATGTAAATATTAACATTCGATTAATATGAGTTTATTAATTACATGAATGATAAAATTAAATTAAAGTAGTGAATAAGTTTAATAATCTTATATCGTATTAATATTATTGTTAAATATTGATTTTATAGAAATAGGGTTGAATTAATGTATTAAGTTATGATATGAACAATTGTTAGTAATTATTATTATTATTATTGTGTAGTGTGATTATATTATTATTATTTATGTTTTATTGTATAAGTTACCTATAACTATAGTATGATAATTAAAAAGTATTGGTGGATATTATTACTTTTTCGATTATTGTATTATTCATTATTATTATCATATTATCATATTATTATTATAAGATCTTTTATTTCTTATTGTAATATAATCATAATTCATTGCTCTTAATTTATTATAATTATTATGTGATTATTATTAAAAATATATTATTAATTTATTATGTAATAATAATTTGATATTCAGTAGTGAAAGATCTTAAATCTAACCACAGAGAAAAACATTATTATTACTATTATTATTATTATATTTCCCTTGTTTATAAAAATAATATCTTAACCATTCATATTATGAAGCGATCTGAATTTAATTTATTAATTTATAATATTATTATTAACTATTATGTTTTTAGAATTAATTATAATTAATGTGATTAGTTAAAATTATAATACCAATTCATATATTTATTATATGAGTTAATAATAAGTAACGGATAAATAAAATTTGTTCAGAGTATTATTATTATTATGTATTATTAAGTGATGATTATTATTTTGTTACTATTATTATTATTAGTTAGTTAAATTTTTACGTGATTGTGTATATATATTCATGATATTATATTATATTAATTCATTACAGATTTTGTTATATCTCCTTGGTGATTTAATTTATATATGGATTTGGTTATGAATTAATTAGATTAATTGAGTATAATGTAATATTAGTTATTATTATTATATATATATTATCTATATATATTTCTTTGTTATTTTTTATTATTATTTATAACTTATTATTTTATAATTTAGTTTAACCATCATCTAATAGATTTATTATATATTATGTAATTATTATTTATCCCAATGTATATGATTAATTATTATGAGTATTTATTATATTATTATTATTGATGTTTAGACTTTGAATTATTATTATTATTATTATTGATTATTATATTATTATATTATTGTTATTATTATTATTATTATTTTATATGTTTTCATTATTGTTGGTGCTCTAGTTATTTTTATAATTTATAATTATTTGAAGCTACCAGGTAAAGATTTTAACCAACAGGTAATATAATTCTGATTAATTTCTCTCTAGAGTGTTATAGAAGGACAACTTGTAGAGTCAACGCGAGTTAATCTTACCAGGTAAACACATTTACAGGAGTAATATCCAAGATTTGAAGACACTATAATAATAAGAAAAAAGCCCAATATAGAATGTATGATCTAATATCCCTCGACGAAGTCTTTATAGAGAAAAGATATAAAATAACTACATAGTTTACAGTGAAGAGGAGTATATAGTAGTTGAATTCATAGCTCAACTTAAAGGGAGAATATATTGATCATAAACAATGATAATTATTATTTATTATATTTTAATTATTATCTTCCTATGTGAGGCATATTCTAATACATTGATTCCCAAACAAAGTGTTTTATATCGACCACCAGGGGTCGACAACGACCTGCAATGGTTCCATGCCAGCCCCCCCCAAAAAAATTGGGGGTCCGAGATTGTAAATGGGGCAACGATTAGTGGATCTATTTTAGCATTACATATTTACTATTCAGATTAAAATTAACTTAAAAATATTTCATAAAAGAATTGTGAAAGAGATAGTGTGTAGCCGATTCGGTCTTGTATGGTCGCCTAAAGACCCACTTGTAGACATATGTCCACAAAACTAAGTGCACATACCGAGTATCATTCATGTTACACGCATTACTCGCAGTAGAAATTTTACGTTTAAGAAGCCGCATTTCTTTTTTTCTTCATGGAGAGGAGAAGTTAATCGTCGATATATTGGGACAAGCGATCGAGGCGAGAAGTAAGAGCTGCAAATAGCGTTTGCCACATCTTCGATCTTCGAACTAGTCAGATGCTCTGAATCAAAGTCAATAAATACGAAATTGTATATCGATGATTCACAATATACATAAATTATCTATGGTAAGGTTTCCTGAGTCTTGTTAGATAGGAAAGTGTTAAGGAAAATATTTTCAAAATATAAACTGGTAGTCTGAGGTACAACATGGCACAAATTCCATAAGTAAATCAATGCTCATTTTGCCTGGATTGGGGTTCTCGGAGATGAGATAAAGAATAAAAACAAGACTTATTTTTTAATAAAAATTTCAATGTTTACTACATATACGTGCGTGATAGAACAAAGTAAGAGAAATAGAAATATACAAGGCTGATCGTGTGGAGTAAAACCAGTTGATTTTTTTGATCGCTGTGGTATAACTTTGAGTTTTTTGATGTTATATGACTTTTGAGTAGTATAATTATAGCGGCAGAGGTTTACTCTATAATTATATATATAGCGAGAAAACTTAATCGGGTGAAAACCCGGTGAAAACGTGAAGCATATGTTTGAAGCGCGGAGCAGAGAGATATTTTCATTAGAATAGCGAATTCTACTAACTGTGCTATAGTATATAGTAGCCCGATAGTAGATAATAAATGGATGATGAGAGTCATTTAGGTAGGATATATATAATATAATATTATAATGATATATATATATATATATATATAGTATATATATATATATATATATGTTATTATAAATTAAAAATACTAGTGCGAATACGAAATATACCCTAATGCATATATGAGTATATATTGTAATATTATATATATATTAGTTATATCATATATATAGGTAAAGATGAAAGTTAAAAAATAGAATTAATAATATATTATCCAATAATAATGGGTAAAATATAGAATAGTAAAATATATATATAATAAATATCAAAGAAGATATAAAAACCTTAATATTTTATATAATGTATGTTAGATCTTCAAATTTATATATATATATATATAAAATACCCCTAAACATTTTTCACCCTGCTGGGATTCGATCCTGGACCCTGGCAGATATACGCTCAAGTTTGACGCCACCAGGGGTATTTTTATCATATACAATTTAGATGCTGAAGATGGGGCAATTTACTTTATTATGTAATTATTATATATATATATATATAATATATATATATATATATATATATCATATAATATAATATATATATATTATATATATATTATTAGTATATATATATATATATACCGGTTAAATATATTGTAGAAAAATTGTAAGAAAATTGTAAAAATATATTTTAGGAATGTATTAAACTTATCAAATATAATGCAAAATATGTAATATTCTAATATATATATAATATTATATATATATCATATATATAATATATATATGGATTATATATCATGCGACGGGCATAGACTTATAAATCGAGATAGAAGGCTTTTCTTACAACTCGTCGCTTCTCTCTCTCCCTCTCTCTCTCTCTCTCTCTCTCTCTCTCCTCTGCTCCTCTCCTCTTCTCTCTCTCTCATCTTCATCTCTCTCTTCGTCAACAGCATCTTCAACGTAATAATAGTAATAATGAATAAATCATATATATCACTAAAATTAATAATATAAAAGAAAGAGTACTATTAGATATATGTGGTATATGTAAATAGTGAAATATATATATATAATGTATATAACTATAGTTTTTTAATAATATCTTACATAGGTAATAAATGATAGGAAATGATGGAACATATAAATAATATATAGATATATAAATATAATGGGTAATTTTTATTAGAAATTTTATTATAATGTTCAATAATAGATGATATATATAAATATTAAATAGTAGTATAATAATACTCATTATAGTAATAATATAGTAATAAATAATAAATTTATACTATAAAATAATATATATATATATATATATTATTGAGATATATATATATATATTTATAATAATATATATAATAAACTATATTATAAAGTAAATGTTTTTATAATAAATAAAGTTAGAATAATATATATAGATTAAATGAAGTAAAGTATAGATATAGTTAATGACAGAGTATATGTATTACATCATTATAGTTGGGAAAAAATTATATTATATATAATATTCGTGATAGGTGACTACACCAAAATACTTTCGTTTCGGTATAAATATCTTATAAGTTTATGACCGTATTAGATGATTTTTGGACAAAGAAGTATGAAAGGTAGGTCTAAGGATATATAGATGAGATATAATTTAATGAGTAGTATAGCTATAATAAGTAGGTATACTTCAAAGTAAGTGCCAATAAATAAATAGGTAAAAGTAAATATTCATATAAAACAATGTAATATGAATATACTATCATCCATAAATTTAAATATTAAAGGTAGAAGTAATTTAGTATAATATAATAGGTATATTTATATAGATATGAATGATAGTATATTTATACTATCATGAATATATATTATGCAATTATCTATATTTCGGTAATGTGAGCGAGAACCTCGCCAAAACAATTTTTATAGCCATATACGATTTATATACGAGTGAGATATGAAGTATATATATATATATTATATACATATATATATATATATATACTAGTATATATATATTAATATGTCCTTTTATATTAGTATGTAGAAGTACCATAATATATATAAGTTTTAAGCCCCCATAAAAAAAGATAGTTGGTTATATAGTTTACAACTTTATATCAGCCTAGAAATACCTTGAGTATTATGTATTGAGGAGGCTATTAGATATGGGTATAGAATAAGTATCTTAAATTATTATTTTATATAGTATATATATTTAAATATGCTTTGTAGTTCCAGGTATCTAAAAATGTTTTCTTTAATTTAGAGTTGATTTTAATTAATTAAACTTAATTTAAATATTAATAAAAAAGTATTTCTTTTTTCTTCCTTATTTTTATTTCCTATTAGTTTTTCTTCATCTAATCTCTTTCAAATTCTTGTTATTTATATTCCAATTATTTCTAATATTATAAAATATTAATCACAATTTCGGGTTATTATTTATTTAAAGACTTTATTTTTTATTAAATTATTTAATATAATATATAAACACATTTTATTTTACTAACCAAAAACAGCTCACACAATCTCCCTCTAGCATTCTATGACGCTATATACGACCAGTTTGAAGTCAAAACGAATTACGTGGTCGCGCATTATGTGGTTAATAGGTTAAAAGTGTATTGGTAATAGCGGTTAATTCATTAGCTTTTTCGTTATATGCAAATTTTTGCATAGAATCTTTCTTGTGTATATAGATTATTATTGTAATAAGTTATATGTCATTTATGTTTGACCAAGACCTTTACTCTCAAAAAAAATAAGAGAATATATAATAAAAAAATGAACGATAATAGACATTATGAGATATTGAGCAGTCATCGATCGTTTACTTATATGTTAACTCGTGCTGAGCACGAGCAGCACGAGCAGCAGTAGAATGTGTAGGAGTCGCGTTAAGGTTATAATTACTGAGATATATATGTCCTCTATATATTTACAATATAAGATATTTTTGTTATGAATATACTATAGATAAAATAATTGTATTAGATGCTTTAGAGCTTATATAAATATATATAATATATACTGATAATATATAATTAATGAATAATGTTTTAGGGAGTATATATATATATGTAATATTTTATGGTTCTCAAATAAATCTATATAAAATATAATGAGTTATTATTATAAAATTAATATGATATAATACGTATTGTTTTTAATAGTTTATTTATTAGCTCCCTTAAATTAGTCTCAACAATAAATTATAAAAAGGAAGCATACTTCTGTTATTTATATTATATTATTTCTGTAGTTATTATGTATTAAGTTTATTATAGTTATAGTATTTATTACTATATGTTATATTTTTTATATTAATATATGGTATTTTTATATTCATATATTTTAGGGTAAATTAGGTTATGAGTCATACTATCATTGTATTTGTAGATTATTTTAAAATGAAGCATGAATCCCGAATGGATGTCTGGGCTTTTTGGTGATATATAGAATTTATATACTTTTGTAATGACATATTAAATTTGTTGTAATAGTGATTATTATATATAATTATTTAATAATTAAGTTCTAATATTGTTCTTTATTATTTCGTAATATTCAACTAGACAGTGATATAATAAGATACATATTATATTTCAATATTAGTCAGCACTTCAGTCACTCGTATGATTATTTTTCGTGAAGGACTTGCCTATTTTATTTTTTATATTTATAGTTTTTTATAGCTAATTCAAACATACATATGTAGTTGTATTTATAGTGAAAAATACTTATACTATAATTACAATACTATGTACTCAGTGATGGCTCACACCGGTATACATCCGCATTACCGCATCCCGTGAGCTATTCCAGCGTGGAAGTCATCCTTGCACACAATTACTGTTTATATATTTCTCGCCCAACCGTGTCATCCGCTTTCGCGCGTGTTTGTCCCTGCGGTCCACTGTATATGCGCGGATATATTGTATGTGTCTAGATTTGAATACACATGTTTATTATAATAAAAATATGTCTTATATGTTATTCTTTGACATCCTGAATTTAGAGAGGATAATAATAAGAACGATAATATGACTAAAAATGAGAGAATAGAACGGAATAAGGTCTATAAAAACTGTAGTTTCATGTTTTTACTAAATTACACATTCATAGCGTTTGTTAATAATAACACACCACTCCAAAATATCAATTTCATCATCTGCCGGCCAGGACATACATATACAACTAATATCACGATATAAAGATGAGACTAAATCACATTATGTAAACTTTGCTCAAAGAACCTACTTGCTTTGCTACCAGCACGTTCCGGTTCTCAAGATTATAAGCATATTTACTATTACCTAATGTGGAGATAAATGTAGACTATCTAATTTATTCACACTGCATTATTATAGCTATAATTGAATACCATTTGAGAAAGATAATTAACCAATAATCGAACCCATATCAGCTCTATACTCTTACTTGCGTCTCCAGGTCAATAATGCCTATTCTCAATTCGTCATCATTCGCCCCGCTCTACTATAAATACCATTAATATCTCAAAAATAGCTTAAATGTGGAAGCATCTCTATATGAATCTATCTCTATTCGGCGCTAAACAATCAGATAAGAGATGACTATGGTGATTAAGTTCTAAAAAAGAATGAAAGCATTGTAATAAAAAACTAGTGCAGCATAGAAAATCAGCTATTGGTTAATATGGTAGAAATTAATGACCTTCATATTTACTATTCAACTTATCATTATAGATACCCCCGTTATAAAGTGACCAAGTGATTTTGTATAATATTTGAGTAACACAATTAGTTAGAACAAGTTAAAGGTGGATCGTCTAACTTTTAGTGTTATGCAGGTTGAAAAAACTTCAAATTCACTAACAGTCTATTAATTCGATACTAACTTTAACTAATTAATTAATAAAGAGAGAAAAATAAAAATACGAAAAAATTCATTTACAATGATAGGACACATAAATAATACAACACCTTCTATTGTTATAATGTGAAATGGCTTAAGCACTATTAAAGTCAGTAGTGATGAAGAAACAACACGCATTACCAAAAAGATGAGGTGCAAATGATTGAAAAACTATTACCAAGACCAAAGAAAACGACTAGATACAAATTGATGATCCTGTGAGTTGGTGGAGTTAAGCAAAATGTTTAAGCACGCTTGATCGCTAAGCTGAGGACAACTTTGCAGTGGCCTGTCCCCACCTTATGTTGTCGTACTAAGTAGAAATGTATTACAGCAAAATCGTCGTTAGTGAGCGTGAGTAGTATAAATGAATGAAAAGTAGAGCGAAGTCACATATCTCTGCTGCTCGCAGCTCACAAGCCGTCCCAGGGAAAAAATCTGTTCAAAGATGTAAGACTCTCAACTGTCATCCTTCCTGTCAACTATTTTGCACTGCGAGGTTGCAACGTATCTTACACTATGCAGCCAAATCCATACGTAACCTTCCTTCACATCAATCTGAGCTCTAACCTCTGTCTATATCTACAAGGCGTCGCGAAGGTTGATCGGAGTGCACTTTCGAGGCTTGCAGGTCCCGTCGTACCCCTCGGATAGACGACAATTAATATTAACTAGATTGTGCAGTCTAGAAACTCCGACATATCTTACTAAGGTTGACAGTCTGCATATCCAATAATAATCAATGTAATAACTAATATATATATATATATATATATTATTTAGGTTAATAATTTTGTAACCTTGTGAATATATAATATATAATAGAAGTGAATTATATATATGATATATAATTATTAAGAGTGATAAGTATAAAGGTAAATTTAGTTCTTATGTTGTATTTAAATATGATTATTTTGTTATTACAGGAAGAAATCATTGAGGAATTCCAAATCGGAATTGGCGTAAACCTATAGGGAATAAACGAGTGTTGATTATTGAAGTTGGCTTATTTCATATTGCAATGTCGGACAAAAATTAGAATAGTGCGCTCATGATGTCGCCTCATCTTTCTTGGAAACGACCACCACACACATAGAGCTAATTAAGTCATATCCTAAACGCTTAATGGAACCATCTAAGCTGGAGGATTCACTTCTGGATAAACGACTGCTCATCCCTCATAAAGAAAACAAGAGTTAAACAGATCCATTAGACAATATAACAAATTTTTTCAACATATTTACACGATAAAACTGCGAGAGCAGACACACTCACCGGAGGACAGACATTGTCATCGCCGCTTCGCAACAATCCCACAAAGAACAATGATTGGATATTTCATCGGGCTGCTCTTACAAAACTTTTCCTAGCCATACTATAGAGTATGTTAAAACATCCGGAAATACCCAGAATTCACCTCGGCTACATTTAAACGCCAGCCCACAATTCACTTTTAAATTCTTTTTCCTATATCGCGAGGGCAAGAGCGTTAACCACAAAGAACATACAAAAATCTTAACAACAAATATATTTGTTACGTTGGGAATCTGCGATGAAAACGATTACGATATATTTAGAGGAACTCTGAATATCCAAATTTAAAAGACACTTAACCTATTAATAAGGCAAACACAATTCATTCCTGAATATGACTGTTCGCCTTGACAAATCTGGAGAAACGAGGTATGATAGTTAAAAAGTTCTAGTCGTAATTGTTTGGGCAAACGACCCACTTCCTCTATACAGCTAGACGAGTCAACTTACCTGGTAATGAAGCATTATATTGGCATATGTTCGTTTTACTCTCTATCGAATGAAGTCCGTAGAAATAACTACCAAATTACGAAAACTGCTGCCTTCTTCGTCCGAAGCACTATCTGGTATCACACCATCTCATACCTACAGCCAAAGCGAATTCACATTAATATAATGTTGGTATATGGAAGGATGACTTACTCCATCAAAAAGAGAGCTGCAATCACCTCTCATACTCACAAAATACATAATGGTCTTGTGAGTAGCACAGATTGTGAGCACATACAGCCGCATCGCTTGGGCAAGTTGCCGTTCTGGGACTCCAGGAATGTGAATAAATTGATCTATTTCCAAATACAAAAATCGCATTCATTCCTCAAACCTTGAAAATTTAAAGGTGTATAGCATACAGCCTTCGAGCAGCAAACACAATCCATGACAAATTCAACTCCATTGTTGACCAGAACCTATAATACAAACCTCTCCCCTGCATCTCGTCTCAAACTAATCAAACTATTGCACAACTGTTCTCCTTTCGAAATGCAGTCCATATTAACCGTGCAGCTGATGTAACAACTCGAATTACCGCTAAAACCCTAACACAACACAAATTCTCGCTGGTCTTGACAATAGTACTATGAGTATTGCTAAGAGGACTCTGCATGTACCAGTCGTACCGCGAAGACACTATTACTCATATATACTTTATCCAAACTACTCCCTAGTGAAGTAAACACGCATACTGCTTCTATCCAGGAAGAGCTTATAGAGCGATACTACTCTAATCTAGCAATAATTATATGACGACCAGGACTTATGTTTTTAGGACGTGAATTGATATATGCGTATTTCTCTGAGATTCGCATCTTTAAAGAAAGACATCCCTATACTGCTTAACATAGAAAACTAAATTAATCATCGTACAGAGCAAACACTATCCTAACCGACCTCACAAATAAGCTCATCCTTAAATTCTTAATCTCAACTATCCAAGATTCGAGAATATGAGCTCATTCAACAATTACCTCAAAATGAAGTGATTAATCTTGTCCGACATAGAGATTTACCTTTAAAAATACAAATCCACCCTAACCCCGTGAAATAGAAACCTTAATTATAAGCATATGACAGCTTTTTAAACGTTAATTTCACTCGAGAAATATACACAGAGCCAAACACAACAAATCTCCAACAATTCATCATTCAAGCCGATTATACTTGCCAGAACCAAGCTACATTATGGGCAAAAAACAAATTTGGACGCTGAGCGAAAATTTTAATTCCCGACAGTATCCCCGAATTTGCAACACACTCGAACTGTCAGCGAATGACAAATTCTGCGTATAATCTTTATCTATACACAACGAAAAAATTCACTACATTTAAATGCCCTCCTCTCCTCGAGGTTTTTGAAACTCACAGTTTAGACGGTATAATCTATGCTTGACTAATGTAGAATATGATAAGCCACAAGAGACAAAAAACTAAATTTCCTGAATCATATATATAGTGGACCATTGCGAAACACGGATATAATACTCCAACAAAAATTACCGATAATTCGAGTGAATCTGCATACAGTCTCAAGCACAATCAACGATTAAGCACAATTAGACCTTACAAACGCTTACGCAAAAACTCAACTCTTACCGCAGGTCAATACACCTTCGCTCTATTCAAATTACACGCACACCCACATAACCCGATTACAACTAAATAATAATCGACGAAATATTATCTCTCGAAAGACTTGCGAGAAACCTCCTCATCCTAGAGACATTCAACAATAAACTTCAACGATAAATCACTAGTGGAAAGGGGGTTCAGCAAGCAATCAGCAAATGAGAGCCAATCTACCCAGATCATTTACGCTAAAACATACCAACAATTAAGAAAATCAACACCTTTATGAGAACACCTCAACCAGTCTACCGAGCAGAGTGCTGTGAGTCATTAAAGACTAAATCTATCATTCAATGACCACCAAATAGTTGAGGAAATATTATATATTAAGACGTCGAGGTTATTACCACTCCCTCTCACCATCTGAACAAGAATATTTTATTTTTGCTTGGTTATTTTATGTAACGGATACATCTTAGCTTATATGTGACTTATTAAATACTTATGTGCTCTCCGATATATAAGATTTGGACATAGTGTATAAATTAGAATGATTGAATTATCGGATAAACAAAATCATTAACATGTGTTTTTTTTCAAGTTTCATATGAGACATTTAAAAAAAAGAATTAAGGTCCGTTCCAAGCCTAATTTTTAATCGCTAACAAAAAAAAATATATATATGACCAGCTAGCATAAGGAAGGTTGCGTGTCTTTACCCGGAGGAAAACCCCGACATCAACATGAAACAAATAAGCAAACAGTGGTGTCATCTTCAAGGGACATCGAGTTACAAAGGCCTAATGTTTGTTTTGATCTCCCTCTGTTCAAAATCTTGATTAACATTTATAATTTCCCGTGCGTGTAATTGAATTTTCCGAATATACTGCTTTGCTGTGTTGATAATTTTGTATACCCTTCTCTATATCTACAGATATCACAATATTATGATTCTTATGTTGAATTAAATATGTTGAGAGTATTGCCATTTTATCAGAGATAGTATATGTCATATATTAACTCAATAACTGTAATTCAATATAAATGCTGAGTTACTTCAAGGTGCATGATACACCTATTTATCAGTTCATAAGTTGATTTTTAATGGGGAAGTCACTATCTAGTCAATCTATTGTAGTGATATTAAATTTAAAGTACTAAATTCATTACTAACAAACCTTCTTTTTACCTATACTATACTCCTCAAAAAAACACAATAATAAATTATAGAGTTTCGTATTAAAATATATTCTACAAAAGAATAACATTTGGCCTAACAAATATCCATATTCTGCATAAATTTTATCGTTCTATAACCAATATGCTTAAGCAGTATTCCTTGAGTATCGATATAAGATATCATTTCATAGTAGTGGAAAAACTGCTACCGATGATTGCTTATCTTGTGTGTAAGTGAATATATTATGGAATGAAAATATGAGATACATCGTTGTATTTTTGGAATGTTATATTATACCTTCATTCATTCTTCGCTCTATCTTCTCTTCTTAAGGTGACTAATGTTATTAATTTTAACTACTTTATATACCCCTTATTTAAGACTAATGATGTATATAGTTTAAGTTTCTCTTGTGATTTTTAGAAAGGATTTATTCTTGTTTCTTACTATATTTACTAATTCAGTGTAGTAGTCAATTGCACATTCGCCCTAATATCAATATATATATATATTATATATATAGTTAATATAACTATTAATATTAATACTAGATTTAATCATATTACTATATATATAAATATATTATTTGTTTTCTGAAAAGCTAATACATCCTAATTAAATATTTAAGTTAGGCTTTAATTTAGGATTATAGTTTTTGGTTAAGGTTATAAGGCTATATAGAGTTATAGTGAGTTGCATATTAAGGTTTAGGTTATGAGTTTTATTATGGTTAGGTTAGGGTAGTTAGGTTAGGTTTAGAGGTTAGGAGTTTGGTATTATAGGTTATGAGTTTGGTATAGGATTATGACGCATGGTATTTGATAATGTGAGTTATAACTTAAATATAATATATATAAAGAGTTAACGATTATATATCATATATTAAATTGATTTTCGCTCCTTGAGAGTATCAACTGCTTATAATAGGCTCAGATTAATATTATATAATATAATATATTATATAATTATATATATATTAAATATTATAATATATATAATTAATATATTATTATATTATATTATATATATAATATATTATTAATATATTAATATATATTAATATTAATAAGTATATTATTAATATACTAATATATTATATATATTAATATATTATGAGTTTTCCAAATGGTTTTAATTTTGGAAATCTCGAAACTGAAATTAAGGTATGGATAGGTGAGTACTATAATAGCCAAATATGTACCAGTAGCGTTTGAATGTATTAGTAGTATAGTAAATAAATAGGAGCTGGAAGTAATAGTAATTTGGTTACCTTTATACTATATACTATATCAGTTCAGAGATATCATAGCTTCATAATAACATGAAACCTAATATCTGATCAGATAATTAATAGTGAGTAATGGAAAAGGCAGATTTACATGAAATTGTAGAGATGTTTATTTATTAAGGCTAATATTATAGATAGCCGAGAAAGGCGAACTTTTCCAGCTACCCGTATAGGGTACTCGGAGAAGCTCTAGCATCGATAATATATTAATACTCTAATATTTAGAGAAATACGAATCAATCCTTTACATATAATATCAATAATTACTTACTGAATACAAAGAACCTACTGCTAACCTGTAAGTACCAGAAAATTTGCATTGTAAATTAGAACTATAAAGTAATATATTATACATAATAATATTAATAAATAAATATTAGTAAAATTGAAACAATAAAAACTGTAATATATCTAATCACTATTACTTAATTACCAATTTTTCTAAATATCATTTAAATAATTGCTGACTATTTTCGGTGCCACAATTAACCGTCGAACTACGTAAGATTGCGTATGCGTAAGAGAACACACTAACTACACCCAGCCAAAATATATTGCGTCGTCCTAATTGTACTGTATTAATGTTGCCTTTGGCAACTCCTGCTTCCTAATTGATATATATCTATAATGAGTTAATAAGGAACTCACTACTCCAAATAGTTTATCTTATCATGAGTTATTTTAACAACTCCTATTAAACCGA
>JABUQX010030672.1:67500-69663 GCA_015478945.1 Trachelipus rathkii
AGCGAGTACTCAAAAGTAGTGTAAAAATGAGCCCACCCAAGAGCTTATTCAACTGAGCATGGAGAGTTCCCAAACAACGGTTCCTGAGCATTTCATCCGTCAATATCTGTCGAGTTCTTGATAAACTAATTGTATAAAACAAAACGAAAGAGAAGAACTTCAAATATTTATGTTGTGACTCTATTCAAACAACTTCGAGCACTAGCTCATCTTATAAATTCATACTCCCTTTGCGACCGAAGTTTACTGATTTTAAAATTATATGACCTACTGTACAGCAAACCTTGTGTACTTAAACACATCTAACATAATAATCACAAATAGCTCTACAAAAAAAAAAAAAGAAAAAAAAAAATACAAAGCTCTCAGATAACAACAAGAATAAACAGACAAATAATAAAAATGTACCCTAACACATATATCTACTTGAAGTACCATAGAGCAACCAATTATCTTTTTCGAATTCTCAAAACCAAATGATTGCGATAACCACACCAAAACGATTTCACATTAGAAGTAATAAAGATCATTATTCAGTTTATCTTTTCTCAAGTTCCTCCCATATCAGTTCTCATCAAATATTTTTGCTTCTAGATTTCTGTTACATGACATTGGGCCCTATTCACATTGTGGAGCTTGAGTTCTTTGTCGAATTCCTGTCCTACCTGAACCTGATTCCACCTACCCTCCAGAAGAAACAGTGATGAGGGATCTTGATGTCATGCATAATAAGGAAGGCTGATAACCAACATTATCAGTTAGGTCAGTTATGTGGCCACACCCGCAGACAGCTGGACTGGGAAAAACAAACAGGAGTTTTCAGGTGAGTCTTCAGCCACTAGTAGTCGGCTTTATGGTTTTAATTGAAGTCCTCCTGCTGTATCATAATTCACGACTCCTTATGAACCCTAAGCGCGTTCTGCATTATCCTATAATATGGAACAGTACTTTCATCTAATTCGCTTGACTTTACTACAATAAAAACATCTCTTCTCTGCTCTCTCTCTCTCTGTCTCTACGTACATCTCGATCCTCCAGTACGTATTAGCTCTCCCTCTTGCTCCCTGCTCTCTACTCTCTCTCTCCTCTCTCCTTCAGTACATGCTCTCTCTCTCTCTCTCTCTTCAATACATCTCTTTCGCTTCTCTCTTCTACTCGTCTCTCATTCCTAGCATCTCTACTCATTCTCCTCTCATCTCCACTCTACCTTCCACATTGCCTCCTCTTCCCATTCTATTATCCTGGCTCCTCGTCTCTCTTCTACTCTTTCACTCAAAATCTCTACGTCTACTTCTCTGACTCTCCTACGTCCTCTCATCTCACATCCTCTCGTCTCTACTCATGCTCTCTCTCTCTACTGCTCTCTACTAACATCACGTTCTCTCTTTGCATCTTCTCTCACTTTCTACTAACTCCGTCTCATCCGCCCTATATCGTCTCTCTTCTTTATGATATATACTACAATAATAATTAATATAATCTAATTTTAACCTATTTCAAGGTGAAAATCAACTAAAATGTATAAAATATAATTTATCTCAATTACAGGTTAGTGGACCTCGCATTTAACTAAAGCAAGTAATGATGCAAATTTTACTCTGTAGTAATTTATTGACAGTTGTCACCTATCGGGGTTAAGATACTACGCATCATTGATAGTACAACGATGAAATAAATAGCACTCAGTGATAGACTATAGATCGAAGAGGGTAAGTTAAAGAACAGGCATCTATAAATCCGATTGCAGATTAGTATAGTACGGTTAGCGCTACATATTGTCATAGAAAATTGGCAGCTAAATTAATGTAGACTACAATAGTAGTATAAAATTCTGTCAACATGACATCAACAATCTCTCCAGCTAGAATAAATCTAGCTTTATATAAGACTACAATATTTAGTATGTCACTTTAAAGTATACCCGTAACCCTAACACAAATCTGTAAAATAACATAATTCTTTTAGTATTACTAATCTATAAGGATGTTGTTCACATTGAGTTTCCTCGCTAGGTCTCTCTTATTAGTAGTACTCATAAAGAATCCATAGTATTAATATAATTATAGACAGTCTATAATCCAATAAGTCATACTATATTATATATAGTGATAAATTGTATGGAATGTAATACCTCTATACCAAAAGATCAGGAAAATAAACCTA
>JABUQX010030673.1:0-27500 GCA_015478945.1 Trachelipus rathkii
GTGAAAGTTGGTGAAATGGTAGGATGTGGTGTGCAATTAAAATCCTATGTGAACGTAAAAGGAACCTAATTCGTTAGTTCGCTAGGGTTTATTACAATGAGTGTATTTTGTTACCTTGTGACTTAAGTAAAAATAAGAAAACTATGTGTGTGAAAAAGAGTTAGAATCTACGGTGACTCCCATGTTCTACAAGCCTTGGATATAATCTTAAGGGAGTGTTAGGTGTGAGAGAATTGTTAAAATGGGAATGAACGTGTTAAGGGGTTATGTGTTGTGAAGAATGCGTAAATTGAGAAGATTAAACGGAGAGTACTAAGACTGGTTTGTCATTGTGGAAGGAGGGACTGATCGTCGGGTTTGTTAGGCGGATTATAGGTGGTGAATCGACCGGCTGAGAGACCGAAGAAAAGTGGAGCTTGAATCAGTAAGGAATGCCTGGAGAAGAAAAATGTGAGTTTGGCGTAAAGGCGAAGAAAAATGGTGCATAAACAGGAGTTAATATCGTGGTTTTGTGAGGGTGCATAGTTGTAGGCTTGGCCTAAAGGTTGGACCAGTTGCTGCTGATATGCAATGTGGGAAATCTGTCGAGGTCTACGAAACTTCATGGTTGATTTTTTGCTATGATGGGCTCACACTAGAAGAGTATGAGGGGTTGGTATGGAGGAGGGCTTTCTTGGTCAACTTGGGCTATGTTCTTCAAGTTAACTATTCAGTTTCTGGTGTATGTTTGCCAATCCCAGCACCAGTCTGTGGGGAGCCGAGGGGATATTGATGCATGCATTATTATTATATATATCGATATATATATATAATAATATCTATTATAATCTAAATATATTTTTACAAATTTTTTATATTTATGCAATTCTATTTATATATATGTGGTGTGTGTGTGTGTGTGTGTGTGTAAGTGTGTACCGTTAGCCCCTCCCCTTTTAAAGGATCAAGGAAATGGGGGATTAGAGTGAAAATTTTGATTATATTTATAAAAGTTAATCAAATCATGGATAGTCTTACGTTGATGACCTAAATACTCCCCCATCCTATCTTAATCTCCTTACAAAGATAAATCCAATATTCGTGTACAAACATACATACATACATACATACATACATACATACATACATACATACATACATACATACATACATACATTTAAATTGCATGTTTAAATATACTCTGACATTTTTGTTTTCAACATTATAACTATTATTATTATTAATATTATTATTATTATTATTATTATTATTATTATTATTATTATTATTATTATTATTATTATTATTATTATTAGTAGTAGTAGTAGTAGTAGTAGTAGTAGTAGTAGTATACGTTCCTTATTGAAATATATAAGTTGTACTAGGAAATACCAGTGATATTTTGGGTCCTTATTATAATGGACCCCTGGCCACTAATTTTCATGAAACTAACATGAAATGTTTGAAATAAACTTTAATGAAGAAAAAACGTAAAAAAAAAAAAAATTCCAGGAGAAATGACCCTGAAAAAAGTTAAGTGGTCTCCAAATATCATATTTATAACATCTGTTTTTGTTTATGAAGGACCTTTCCAAAATAGAGCCCCGGTCAAGATTTCATTAAACTTGTATGGTTTTAGAATGAACTTTAATGAAGAAAAAAAAAAGAAAAAGAAAAAAAAAACGAGATGACACTGAAAAAAGTTACGAGGTCTCTTAATTTTATATTTATAACATGGAAAATTAAATCTTAGTGACAAATCTTTCTTTTGGTACTTTTCACTTATAGGGCATAGCCGCCATTGAGATATTCGTAATTTTTGAGAAATATTGAAACTTTTATTTTGTAAATATATTTAGTAGTAAAAAAATATTTGCAAGAAATGAATTTAAAATATATAAATAAATAAAAAAATAAATAAATGACAATAAAAAATAAAAAATTGAAGAACACAACCTAACACATCCTACACGCTCATAATAACCTTGATACAAAATTGTGTAATAAATTATCGTGCGAGGAAGTAAACCAAGGTGATCGCTGCCGAGCGTATGACGAATATAATATACAAATAATTTTTAAATATACTGAGTTGGTTATTAATTTTATGCATATCAATGCATGATAAAATCATAGGTCTACGGTTGGCTTCTCCCTCCGTATCCACTTCCGACCCGTGAATGCTGGATAAATATTTAAATAATTATAATAATTTATAACTCGTCTTCTATTTGTATAGGTAATTGTTAATGAAACCGTCCCTAAAGGAAAAGAACCTTCTTTTTATTATTATTTTACTTTTATTTAATTCCAAAGCACTCATGGATCGGGGGGTACCGGGGCTTAATCTCCCTATAGACCTATAGATAAATGTTCGTGTGTGATACACATTTACAATATTTCCCCACCCTTTTATAAATTTGTTCATTGTTTACGATATATTTTAATCATTTTCTGCAAAAATTCGGGAAAATCTGATGTAAAAATAAAGATGCAAATAATAAATAAAGCAAATTAGCAAAGATGATTTTTGTACCTGGTAATTTATGAGCGCTTTGCGAATTCTATTTCAGCGAAACAAATTTCGTCCTTCAGATTTGCCATATACTAATTTATATAGTTGCAAACTTCTATTTTACCTTTTGTAAAAAGATAAATTGAATATAAATAGTTAAAGAACACCCAAAGTCTAAATCGCAAAGATATATTGTTGCAGTCATGTTAACTATTTACAGGTGGAGTCGTTCAGACTCATCTCCCCAATTCATAACCTCTCTCCCCCGCTCCCCACTACTTCCAATTTATTTCTCGTTTATGGTGCTTAGCGAGTTATATTATTCTTATTATTATTATTAATTATTTTTATTTATTATTTATTATTATTATTTATTATTATTATTATTATTATTATTATTATTATTATTATTATTATTATTATTATTATTATTATTATTTTAAACTCGCATAGAGTGAGGTTAAGCTTACGAAAACCTTGTAAATCTAATTTGTGCAAATTAATTGAACAGCTTTAAAACATAATCAAAATATGTAATAGATGCCATCAAGATGCTTATCAAAGTATTTCTAAAATTAGATCTCAAAAGAAACATCGCAGTCGTGATCTATTAATTCTTAATAGCATTGCCCAATGATCATTACCCCTCCCCTGTAACTTCAAAGTAATCAACTTCCATGTTGAATAGTCCTTTATGAAAGATAGATAGCTTGGGTGCTAAGCAAATGATTCCAACTCATAAATGAGCGAAAATAAATATTTCTGGCGCCTAATATCAATAACTAAATTCCAGGTTAGGCCAAGGAATATTTTTAATTATGGATATAATTAATTTTGGATGTTTCAGGAGGAATCAAGATAAGTGATGTTGACAAATTGAATGGGATTATAAGTGATATGAAAGTGAAGTTTGCTTGATACACACATAATTTTTATATATATAATATATATATACATAGCAGCTGTATATATATATTATATATATATACTATATATATAGTATATGATTACTATTATTATAATATATCACTATAATATAGCTATATATATATATATTATATATCTATAATATATATTTATGATATATATATATATATATATATATATATATATTATAGTATAATACTATCTATATATATATATATATATATATTATATGTATATATATATTTATATTTATATATATATATATATATTTAAATGAAATATCGTACATAGTATATATATATATATTATACTAATATATATATATACTTACCTATATAATATATACATACTATATAATATATAATTATAGTATTATATTATAATATATATATAAGTAATACTACTATCTCTGAATATATATTAGTATATTTAAAAGTATTGAATCTAGTATAAACTATATATATTATATCTTTAGACATTGCTAAACCAGTACATATTCACACATTAAGCGTTTATATCTTGTTTTCAGTGATTGTTACTCTTAATCATACACTTTTATAAAATTGTTCTAGATCTAGAAGATCATGTTTCTAGGCACATAAAATTTCTACGCTTGCTGGACATTGATGAAACAATTTACAACAACGAAGCAGGGTTAGATAACCTCTCTTCCTTTTCTTCTTGAACCATGGAATAAAATGCTCATAATGAACGAACTGCGCCGAATATTCATTAGATAACTGGAAACTAATCTTCCGAAATAATACAAAATAATAAACAATTGTAATGACTTACTAAGGCAAGGCAAGCAGTAAGTTACATCTCCAACATTTATATTTTACACACTGTTATAGATATATATATATATAGTATATATATATATAGTATAATATATCTTACTATATATATTCTTCTAATACATATATATAGTTATATATATATATAATACGGTATAAATGATGAAGACCAACTTACCAAAGCCTCGCATGATATCGTAAAAAGTAAGTGGTGTACCACGAAACAAATAAACATAATATTGGAATGTGGTAAAGATTTTATAAAAGAATCGTGTAAGTTTTAATTAAAAATAGAATTTATTAAATGAACAAAAATATAAAGTATAACGTTTTTATAAAGTGTTAATTAGAAAGTGTTCAAATTTTTATAGAATATAAAGGTGAGCATCGTGCAGTCCGTTATAATTCTAAGAATATTGTTGGATGACTTGTCAAATGTAAAGCTTAGTATAAATTAATGAAAACAGATCATACACCAGGGCAAAATCCCCGGAAATAAGTGGTCGAAAATGTTATTATATATATATAGTATAACTATATAAGTAATAACTAATATATATATAATATATAGTATATATATTAACAAACATATAATATATATAATATATATAATAGCTAAATATATATAATCATATATTACTAACAGCAAATCCCCGGGTAAACCAGCAAGCTCGGAAGGAGTTCGGGTCCTCTCGACCTAACCGGTGGCGACGGTGGGAACTTCGTACACACCTCTGTCCCCATCCGGCTTACGAGCCCACTACCAAAAAAAAAGTTTTTTTCCATTACAAATCATATCAATACGCTGCATTCCAATTAATTCCATTTGGATTTTATTTGGTCAACCATATCGTAGTATTTCGAGATATAAATGCGAAGGGCTTGGTAGCTTTGCACATATAATATATATATATATATAATATCTATATATACTTATACTATGACATAATACCTTATTTAATAATATGTATATAGTATATATATAATATAACTATATAACCTAATACATAAATTATACAACTGACGCTTGCCATAAAAGGATATGACATAGGGAGAATCAGGGCAGACACACTTTGGCTTTATCGGAATGAGATTGCGGCAGTGAATAACAGTGAGGAGGCTCAAGACCTGCATTTATCTGACGAGGAGCTCGGCGGGCTCCTCTGTATCGTAATCCCTCACAAGAAGCTTCTGAGGACCGACAGAAGGAGCAAGAACAAGATGCAGCTCTTGTAGTAGAAGAGAAGTGTATTGTCTTAGTACAATCATCATCGAAGTTCCTTAGAGGACTTAGGCAAGTGAAATAGAATTGTAACGTATTATGGCGTGTATTCTGAACATACAGGAAGACAAGATGAACGAGTTGAAGGGAGAATTGGAAATTTTTTCACAGAATCGTGGAATGTTAAATACCTCACGTATAACGAACATAAAGCGAGAAGGGATACCAACAAGAGGTTAAAATGATTAATAATCTAAAACCGATCTAAACCAATCTATCTGTTGTATGGATCTGAAAGCTGGACAATGAATACGATACAAAAACGCAGAATAGAAGCTACGGAAATGAGGAAGTATCGCTGAGAGACAAGAATGAGGAGCGAGCTAGTGAGGAGAGAACTGGGGTGGAAACTAGTTATTGAGAATGCGTTGGAGAGAACACAGTAAGAATGAGTTATGAGACACTAGTGAAAAGAATGACCAGGGAAGGGGACGAAAGACCATTAGACCGAGAGATGATGTGTGGAGAGAACAAGAAATCATTAGGAAGACCAGTAGAGACAGAAGAACACACCCGAAGGACACCGCAGACTAGCAGAGATCGCGCACAATACATTCGCAAGTGGAAGCGAGGCTCTGTGCAACGTAGAGGCAAACGGTAGAGGACAAGTAAGAGAAGAACGACATTTGAAGATAGAAATATTTGGAGAAGATTCTGGAGAGTAGCACCTGACAGGCATACCATAAGAGAGAGAGAGATACAAAATATACTATATATATATATACCACTATAAGTATATAATATATATATATATATACTATATTATTATATATATATATACTATATATATATATATATATGTTGGTGCTGCTGTGCTGTGTGTGTGTGTGTGTGTGTGTGCTGGGCGTTTTAATTTTTTACAATCAAGCGATCATAGAAAATGTGGAAAAAAAGAACATACATTGAAAAAAAAATTTCTTTTAAAATAGACTATAAAAATAAATAAATATAACGGTAATCGGTAATTTTATATATATATATATATATTATATATATATATATAATATATATATTATATATCCTATAATCATATATAGCTAATATATCCTACGTAAAAACTATACTACAAGACTACAATTATATACTATATACATATATATAGTATATAATAGTATATTATTAATATAATAATAAGAACTATCTCAATGCTCATTTTATAAAGTATTATGGTTATATCAAATTTGAAAACCTATATTTTGAAATTTCAATTATTTTAATTAAAAATTTTGTTTGTTCAATATATGAATTTCGGGAAAAGAACCGAATGTAGCAACATTTAGAAATGGAAAACAGCGACAAGTTGCCAAGAGCCAACATCTATAGTTTGTATTGGGAAGAGTTTTTTTCGAATTGTTTCTATGCAGGCAGTGCAGCAGTACTTTAGGCACAAATCTCTCATTTAAAGGTTATATTACGGTTTCTAATCCTACATGTATAATGGATAAAAGACAGCGACTTAGAAAAGTTCAGTATAGAGATATGGCAAAAGTAAAAAGAAACAATCAAGAAAAACTGCTTAGAAAACTTCTATGTTCAGACATATTTTTAAGATCGTCTGAAAAATCAAGCGGACATTCAAGTGCAAAAGATGGAAGTAATGGAAGAAAATCGATTAAGGATAAATGGGATTGTAGAGACAGTGAGACTATGTGGCATAAAAAACATTCCACTACGAGAGCATTCTGATCCAGGGGGCATATCTCTTAAAACCTCTGTCCAAAACAATGGCAATTTCCGTAGCCTTTTAAGGTATCGGGCCAACGGAGATGCCCTACTAGTCAGGGAACAATTGAAGCATGGTGCAAGGAACCCGAAGCATACAAGCCCAAGAATTCAGAATGCATTAATTAAACTCTTTCGCTATATGATTAAAAAAAAATAGATTGTAAAACAAATGCGTTAGAGCTCTTACTGCATAGTTTTACAATTTTAGCTGAGGAAATCACAGATGTATATCCCAAGGGAAATAGTTTTCATTGTACCTCAGATATATTATAAAAACCAAGCCTTTCACTATAACAGAAGACTTTCTTTCGTTTGTGCCTGTTCACGACGTCACTGTTTAAGACTTTGCGAGAGTGGTACAGGAAAAGTTCATGGAACTGAAGCTCGATTTAGTCAATCTGAGAGGCCATGGCTATTATGGAGCCTCGTCCATGAGAGGTGAATTCAAGGGTGGCCAAGCTGTTTTAGAGAAATCCTTTCCCAAAGCAATTTACACTCGCTGTGTAACCCAGTGCTTAAATTTGTGCATCTCTGATACATTTAGAGTTCAGGCTGTAAGAAATGCGATGGATGTAATATAAGAAACATTTACAATTCTTTAAGCCAATGCAAAGCGGACCTCCATTTTTGAGAAAAAAATTAAAGAATTTAAACAAGATTGTAAGACTACGAGAATGAAAATGATCTGTGAAACAAGATGGTGCAGCAAGCATGAAGCTGTACTACTTTTAAAGAAATGATTTACACGAACATTAGCAGTTCTGGAGAATGTCAGTCAATTGACAGGTGAACATTCAAAAAGAGCATTAATAATTTTAAATAACATAGGAAAGCTATCATTCATTCCAGCTCTACTTGTTTGTATCTTCAAATTGTTGGGATTAACCTACAATCTTTCAAAATACATTCAAACTAAAAGCATGGGCCAATGTAGTGCAATTGAGCAAATAAACACTACAAGAAAAACTATTCATCATTTAAGATAAAATGCTGATTCTGAGTTTCGCCAAATATTCGAATCTTAGCTGTGACTGGTGGTCATATGAATATCGAAATAGCAGTACCAAGAACAGCTGTCTCCAGAGGCATCGACCCAATCCATCTTTAACAGACCCGGAGATTATATATTACAATTTTTTACAGCAGTTTACTAACAGTTTTTATAAAATGTTTAGGAGAAATGATTTTTTCAGTAGATGAAAGGTTTTCAACTCAGCAGAATCCTGTTTCATCTCTTCAGTACCTTACTTCAGCCAACTTTGACGGTTAATTGATAAAGTTCAATCAGGATTCGAATTCCACAGAGACAACTTGATTGATTCTACGATAGAGTCTTCATGGGATAGGAGGAATGATGGAAACAGAAGTGGAAAGGATCTCAAGAAAACCCAAAGTTCCCACCCCGGATTAGACGAAGACGCCGAAAACTTGTTCCTAAATATAAACATACTATTAAAAATACTACCTGTACTTCCTATTTCTACAACCTCAGTTGAACGAAACTTTTCAAAACTGAAATTAGTTTAAACGTATCTTAGGAAAGCAACATAACAAAATCTTCTGAATGGACTTGCTTTACTCTTTATTTACAGAGACTTAGCTTTAGAAATCACCAACGACCAAAACATCGATCATTTTGCTAGATCTTGGAATGAACGAAGCTAGCAGGTTGTTCTGTAAAGTCTACTTAAATATTAAAACTATTTTGTTGATAATTTTTATTTTTCTACTATTCCATTCCTATAATATTATTGGAATTAGGTAAACAAAAACGAAAAAAAAAAAAAAAAAAAAAAAAAAAAAAAAAAAAAAAAAAAAAAAAAAAAAAAAAAAGATTAACTAAAAGTAGAATTCGTAAAAAGAAAAATGAAGCTTATTAACCAACGTTAAAATATTGATAAAATGAAATTTTATGATTTTTTATATACTTATAATAATAATTTTAAATATATACAAAGATGAAATTTTTTTTTTCACTTTCATAATTATCTTAAATTACATATTTCTCAGATAGTGATTACATGTCAAATACAAATTCTAAGGGAAATCTAAAGAATCACATAATTCCCTTACAATAATATATATATATATATAATATATATACTATATATATATATATATATATATATAATATCTATATATATATATATATATAACTAATATATATATATATATATATATAATATAGATATATATTATATTATATATATATGTATCATATATAGTATATATATATATATATAATATTATATATAATATATATATTATATATATATATATATATATAGAATTTATTATTACTATATATATGCTTAATATATATATATATTTATATAAATATATATAATATATATTATATATAATAGTACTATAGTATATATCTAGTATAGGGTATGCATTTATTAAATATATATAAATATATATATATATAATATATATATATATATATATATATATATATATATTTATATATATATATATCAATATATATAAATATATATATATATGATAAATTATATTATATAATATATGATAATATAATATAATAAACTATATATATATATTATATTATATAATATATTATATATATAGTATTCTATTTAATAAATATAGTGACAAATATATATATTTAATTATATAAAATTATATATTATTATAATATAGTATAATAATAACATATATATTAAATTTATTATAATAATAATAATTATATAAATATATATATATATATATAGATTATATTCATAATTTATATATATACTTAGGATATATACCGGATATATATCAGGGAGCGGCAGAATTGTAGCCAAAGGGGGCGTCAGAACTCCAAGCCCCCTCCAAAAAAAAAAAAAAAAAATCCTGCTTACGCCACTGTCCCACTCAACAACAATTATCGCATGCCAGGATGGTGACCTTGGTGCAAATGACCTCTGACTCCTTCTCGATCTTTAATCGAAAGCAAAGAAAATGTTGGTAGTTTTCAATTACTCAAAAACCAGATCTTCCTTCAATTTCTATTCAGACAATATATTTTTCACACAACTGTAAATAATATCTTTATAGAAAATATAAAACTCAAAATTCCTCCGTTCTTAATTTTCTTGGCGTTTCCTATTTTCTTGATCATTAAATATCTATAATCTCACTATAATTATTATAGTTATAATTATAATTATAATTATAATTATAGGGATCATAACCCCTCTTTCTAAATAAGCTTAAAAGAGGTTGGGCGTTCTTAGGCTCATTCGGACCTTCTTCTCACCACTCCAGTTGCTTGCTCGGCAGAGGGGCGTTCTTTCGCCCTTGTTTAGAGTATTCATCACAAATCTTGTATGGTTCCATACACATTGCAGTGCAGCATAGGGCTTTTCCACTTATTAAATCTCCTACTCCCACTAACAATCTCCAAACTCTCTTAATCTTACTAACTCTCTCCATAAACTCTCTATTCTCTTCTAATTCTCTCTCCAATACTCTTCTATCTCTCTCGCTAACTTCTTCTTCCAAAACTCTCTCTACTTTCTCTCGCTAACTCTCTCTCAAACTCTTCTCCTACTTCTTTACTAACTTCTCTTCTCTATCAAGCTCTCCTTACTTCTTACTATACTCTCTTCCAATACTCTTCTTATTCTTCTCACTAATTTGTCTCTTTCCAAACTCTTCTACTCTCTCGCTAACTCTCTCCAATACTCTTCCTACTTTCTCTTACTAAACTTCTCTTCAAAACTTTCCAATTTTCCTTTAGTTCTTTCCTCGCCAATTTCTATATCATCTAATTTCTTTAACTCTTCCAATATCTTTTCCTTTTTTTACTTTCGTACTAATACTCTTTTCTCCATAACTCTCTACTCTTTCTACTAATTCTCTTCCAACTCTATTCTTCTTACTTAACTCTCTCCTCAATATTCTCTCCTCTCATTATACTTTCCTCTTTCTCTCCTAAATCTCTTCTATATTCTTCTTACTACTCTTCTAAATCTCTTTCAAACCTTTACTAACTTCTCTCTATACACTTCTCTCCTAACCTACTTCATTTTTTTTTTTCTCTTTGTTTCTACAATTGTTTTGGTAGTAGTAGTTAGTAATTGAGTTATATATTTATTATTTTATTTTTATTATTTTATTTTATATTTTAAATTTTTTGATTATTTATATATTTATTTTTATTATTTTAATTATTATTATTATTTCTTTTATTTTATTTATTTTTTATTTTATTATTATTTATATTTATTTATATTTATATTTAATTATTATTTTTTATTTATATATTTATATAATATATTTTTTATTATTATTATTTATTTTTAATTTATTTTTTTATTTATTTTTTTTTTTTTTTTTTTTATTTTTATTTATTTTTTTTAGTGCCATGGTTATATATAGGAGTGATTATACAAAATAATATTTTTGTACGATTTTGGTATCTTTTTTTCTTAATACTTATCCAGTTTAAATACTTATTTTTTTATTTTTTTAATGGGCCATTATATTCCAGATAAAAGGCCTATGAGAAATTATCTCTGTATAAGTATGACACTTTACAGGTAATATATCCATAATCATTATTTTTTGGACTCAGCGTATATAAGCTTATTACCTTTTTTTGAATGTAAATAATAAAAATTACTCGAAGAGTTACGACATCTCTTTAGATTGTAAAAACCATTACATTATTTTTGGAATTCAGTCGCTATATAAGCTTTATTATATGTAAAAGTTCGTTTCGTCCCCCCTACCCCCATCGGCTCGAGCCCCCCTAAAAATTGAATTCAAGGAAACATATTTTCATTAGGGGCTCGAGCCGATGGGGGAACCAGAGGGGGAACGAAGTCCTCCCCGTCGTTCCCACCTAGAGGCCGAGAGCCCCGACTCCTGCCATCTTTGCCGGTTTACCCTAGGGTATTCGTTAGTTTTTTAAAATCATAAACGACATTGCATATAATAAAATTTATTCGCTGATTCCAAATATATAATTATTTTTTCTGCAAAAATTTTTTATTTTTTTGTTTTTTTTTTTTTTTTTTTTTTTCTTTTATTTTTTTTTTTTTTTTTTTTTTTTTTTTTTTTTTTTTTTTTTTTTTTCCTTTTTTTTTTTTTCATTTTTTTTTTTTTTTTTTTTTCTTTTTTTTTATTTTTCTCGCATTATTCTCTTTTGTTTTTTTTTTTTTTTTTTTTTTTTATTTATCTTCTCTTCTTTATATTCTTTGATTTGTTTTTTTTTTTTTTTTTTTTTTTTTTTTTTTTTTTCTTTTTTTTTTTTTTTTTTTTTTTTTTTTTTTTTTAATTTTTTTAATTTTTTTTTTTATTTTTTTTGTTTTTATTTTTTTTTTTTTTTTTTTTTTTTTTTTTTTTTTTTTTTTTTTTTTTTTTTTTTTTTTTTTTTTTTTTTTTTTTTTTTTTTTTTTTTTTTTTTTTTTTTTTTTTTTTTTAATTTTTTTTTTTTTTTTTTTTTTTTTTTTTTTTTTTTTTTTTTTTTTTTTTTTTTTTTTTTATTTTTTTGTTTTTTTATTTTTTTTTTTTTTTTTTTTTTTTTGTTTTTTTTTCTTTTTTTTTTTTTTTTTTTTTTTTTTTTTTTTTTTTTTTTTTTTTTTTTTTTTTTTTTTTTAAGTTTTTTTTAGAGATTTTTTTTTTTTTTTTTTTTTTTTAATTTTTTTTTTTTTTTTTACCGTGCAGGATCAAGCGGCCGAGGATATAACCAGACTGAAGTGTCAGTACTGTTCGAGATATTTTTTTACATTCTGGTAATATGCATTAGTACGCATGATTCCAACATATGTAATTGATTTTTCTGTAAATGTCATACTTTTCGAGATAATTCTCCTGGCCTTTTCTGATTATTTTGCATTTTTTAAGGTATTTAAATATATTTATATATATTTATGGTAATTGTAATAAATATATTATAATATGAATATATACTATATACTATATATATATATACTATATATTATGATAACACTATAATATAATATAAATATAATATATATATTATATATATATATATTTTATATATATATATTATATAATATATATATATATATATATATATATATATATATATATATATATATATATTTCTAAAACGTACTTATCATTTTATTTTAATAATAATAAAACGTAATTATCATTTTATTTTATTGAAACGAAAATTCGTACCTAAGAAAATAATTAATAACTAAACTCAATTCGAAATAAATTCAATAAAACAATTTTTAATAACAAAATTTAGAAAAGGAAAAATCTGAGCTTACCACCAGAGCAAATTTTCGGTCAAGTTCTAACGGCATTTTAAACTTTTTCAACATACATAAAAAAAACTACGCAAGAAAGCGAGCCATCAAATTCACAATGTTACCATATATATAGTATATATATATATTATATATATATTAGATTTATTTATTTTATATATAATTATAAACTTATAATTTTAAGGGTATAGGTATAAGTTATATATATAATAATAATATATATATAAACTATAGAGTATATATATATATATAGTTATATATATTTATATATATATATATTTTACTTTTATTTATTTTATTTATATCTTAGCACCGATATTCCGCGCATGACTGAGGGTGGTGTCGGCTGCAGAAAGTATTCTTCATACCAATACAACCGTACACGGGAAGAGAAAAAATATGATAAAAGAGGGTTCCCAGCCCCTTGAACCATGCAATGAAAATCTTCATCATCCCTGACTTCGCCGAAATATCCATCCATTATCGACCAAAAGTCACCTAGAAGTAGCTCTACTATAATTTGTAATCAGAAATAATATTTAGTTATATTTAATAATTTAAAATAACCGTTTCCAAATTTTTCTCGCCTCGCATACTATTTTAGTGAAAAGCATATTATTAAAAATTAATTAAGGACTGGACCGAAATTTTGTTGCTTCTCTTAAGTTTTAAATATTAATTTTGACTATAATTATTAAATTTTGATTTTAATTTCAAAAATGTTCGATTCAATAAATATTTTTTAATATCGTTGTAATTTACAAATTTTCTCCGCTACTTCTAAACAATAATTTGGCTTCAATTCATGCTTAAAAATACAAAACACTTTCCTTAGAGGTAAAAACTATTTGTGGCTTTCTGTAGTAGCTCTTCTGAAGTTTTCAGTCCTCTTCAATCTGTTTCCAATTCCTTCTCTTGCTCTTCTCGTTTCTTCCCTCCCAGACTGTTTTTCATTCTATGCGTCGACTCACGACGACAGTCAGATCATATATATATATATATAAATATATCATCTATTATATATATATATATATATATATATATATATATTATATTATACTATATATATATATATATAATCTTACGTTATAAAATATAAATAAAACATAAGATCTCATTGTGAAGCTATAAAACTCTAATATTGAATACTTTTTATCGCCTTGCCTTTTCCTATAAAGAAATGTAAATATTTTACAGCACATTTATTTTATTATTATTTTGCTTCTCAACTCAAGAGTAAAATAATTCCCAAGTTGAAAAGTTATATGACCTAATTCTCGTCTCCGTGAAAACTGAAAGCCAATAATATATATATATATATATATAATCTATATATATATTTGTTTACGAAAATCTTTTTAATATATATATATATATATATATTATATATATATATATATATCTATATATATATATATATATAATATATATATATATATATATATATATATATATATATATATATATATATATATATATATATATATATATATATATTTGGTTACGAAAATCTTTTTCATATTGTTTTGAAGGAATTAACATGATGTACATGCCTGAAGTAACTTAACCTATCCTAACCTAACCTAACCTAACCCAACCTAACCATGTTAAGTTTATTTCTTTGTTATTTTTATATTGTTTTATTTTTATATACTTGTTATTATTAGATAATAAGAATAAGAAATTTAAATATTAAACAATGCTAATAAAAATTCTATATATAAAGAACATTAATAATTATTGGACGTTAAATTACTATAAATCTCAACAAACTATTCCATATTTTATAGTACTGAGCGAGTATCGACTTCAAAATTGGATATGGTAGAGTTAATGGCAGAAAATAGGAGTTTGGGGGATTGCTTGGAAGATATACATTGTTTTTCTTTGTACGGTAAAAGAATGATCGAATATAAGCGACCTCTAAAGTACTAATTCATGGCAGACAGGTACAGGGCCCCCTTTACCAATCCCCCCCCCCTCCAATATGTTATGTTTCCTGCCAAAAGCAAGTCTCTAATATTACCATCAATTCCTAATTAATTAATAAAAAATAAAAACATAAACAAAAATAATATGGGAATAAAGTTTACAAGGATACCAACCTACCCTAAAAAATTTAAATATACTTTTTTTAATTTTAACCGAAAAAGTATGATTATTGACCGTAGATTTTAATAAAGTTTTACTTGCATTTGTTTAAAATTGTTTTTGATTTTGTGAGGCTCTGTTCATTTAAAAAATATTGTCTTTTTATATATCTAAGTTTAATTACCTTTATTATCTAGTATTTTTTCCAATATATATATATATATATATATATAATATATATATATATATATTATATATATATATATATATATATATATATATATTATATATATATATATATATATATATATATATATATATATATATTATTATATATATATATATTAAAATATTTATTTTTATTTTTATTATATATATATATATATATATATATATATATATATATATATATATATATATATATATTACACTTTCTTTCTATTTAACTATTTAAACCTGTAGGCAAAGCCTGTTCAGGGTGCCACACCTCCAAAGTCTTCAAAACGTCATACAGTCGACTCTTCCACCTCCTCTACCTAATTCTTTCGTTGCAAAACTCCAGTCACTTCCTCGATCTATCTCCTCCTCAGCCTTCCCGAAAGTCGCCTTCCTTCGGGTCTCCATTTAAACATCTCTCTCAATCTCTCCCCTTCCATCATCCTTTTCACGTGCCCAAACCATCTCAACTGATTTCTCTCCACACATTCCAGGGCCGACATCACCCCCAGTTCTCTTCACACCTGCTCACTCTTCATTCTATCTTTCAGTGTCAAATAACTGATAATATAATTCATAACACTCTCATCTTCGCAGGCTCTCTACCTTGCTCCTCTGCACAGTGTTAATCGCCCAAAACTCCGATCCGCATAGTAGGACAGGTCTCAGTATTATCTTGGATATCACTACCTTCACCTACATAGATTAATATTACCCTTTCTTTCAGTTGTGGGTATTGGCATTCCAACGTTTATGGAGAACTTTCCTCACTCTCTTCCTCAACTCAGTCGTTTTTGCCTTCCCTTGTTTTGTTGAAATGAACTCCTAAGTAAATAAATTTTTTAAATTTTTTTTTTTTAAAAAAAATTCACTCCGTTTAAGCCAAGTTCTATTCTACAGTGCCGAACCTATTTAAAAAACGACTGTACTCATTTTCTCAAAATAAAATGATTTGTAAAAAAAAAAACACATATATATATATATATATATATATATATATATA
Source organism: Trachelipus rathkii (assembly GCA_015478945.1). Lineage (NCBI taxonomy): Eukaryota > Metazoa > Arthropoda > Malacostraca > Isopoda > Trachelipodidae > Trachelipus > Trachelipus rathkii. The sequence goes on from JABUQX010030673.1 coordinate 16,793, forward strand.
TATATATATATATATATATATATATATATATATACTATTTTATATATATATATATATATAATTATATATATATATATCTATTTATATAATTATATATATATAATATATACTATATATATATATATATATATATATATATTATATATGTATATTATATATATATATATATCTATATAATATATATATATTATATATATTATAATATATATATAATATATATATTATATATATATATATATATTATATATATATATATATATATATATATATATATATATATATATATATATATATATATATATATATATATATATATATATATATATATATATATATATATATATATATATTAGTATAGCGTGAGAAAATTTGGTGTGAGTGTTGCAAAATTATAGGGTTCAAATAATTTACCGAAAAGGAATGTTATTAAGGTAATTGTATCTTTAAACGCAGGAAATTTTCTCTCATCTAAAAGGTTCAGAAAAATTTTGGGAGAAGGGGTTTTGGCGTGCATTAACTCCTCCTCCCTCCAAAACTCATATCTTATGACAATATGCTTGCAAGTATTACTTTTCAATTTATCTACATTATTTAAGGAGCATAAAAGGAACAAATAACAAACAGATAGGCGACTGGCTTTGCTAAAGGAAAAATATTGTAGAATATTAACATCCAAACCAAAGTAAAATAGGAGCTGGCAACTTAAGGGGAATACTGGATAACGAAAAGAGAAAGGATACAGAAGAAAACGGGGGATAACAACGAAAACTTTTAGGGGTAAATGATGGGGGAAAGGTATCGTATAATCGTTTATTTGGTGTGGTGCACAAAAAAGACAGTTAAATATATTGTTTGCTTCCTCTGATCTTACAAATGTAAAAATATGCACAAAACAACCGCATAGCTTTTAACTTTCCACTGGGATTCAAGTTGCATGCCAAGCATTTCTTTTCGAATATACCTAAATATATATGTATATAATGTTATGTATATTTGTAAAGATCGACTTATGTGCGTGATTTATTCAGCAAAAACATGAATAAATGTTATTTTTGTTGAATAATAATAATAATAATAATAATAATAATAATAATAATAATAATAATAATAATAATAATAATAATAATAATAATAATAATAATAATAATAATAATAATAATAATAATCTTAAAACTGTTTTTCGTGAAAGATGAAACAATACAAATTCATATCAAGATGGCCGCAGGCTGAAATTTAAAACAAACAAGAGTTTATTTGTTTTAGAACAAATACAGTATATTTATTTTACATACAAATTTTTAAAAGATGAACTAGTAATATAATATATATATATAAATTTATATATATATATATATATATATATATATATATAATATATATATATATATATAATATATATATATATATATATATATATATATATATATATATATATATATAACCTTTAATTAAAAATAGGGAGCAATAAAAATTTTGTAAAGTTGGGACTTTTAATATTTGTCATGAAAAACAGAATAATAAAGTAAAAGAAATTTTTTATCTGTATAAAACCATTTCCTTTCCTTTTGAGCTTTACCTGCTCTCTTTCTATAATATATACTATATATATATATATATATATATATGTATTATATATGAAAAACGGCTAGAATATCGGCCAGTGCTTATTTCAATGAATTTCTTAAAAACAATTTTTCTTTTTTCGAAAAAAGATTTATCCGTGACTTGAGGAAAATAAAAACCTATATATTTAAAGCTTAACCTTCCTCAAACCGAAACTAACTATAATGAACTCATTTGGAGTATTTCCCTGTGCATGAACGCTGCTTAAATATTACACTTCGATCTGTAGACTAAGCGTTCGCCTTCTCAACCTTTTGGATCGCAGAGTTCTGAGATAAACTTAGGAGCTTCACTATCGTCAACAAACTGGGCTTCTCTCTTAGCTATAATAATAATAATATAATAATAATATTAAACAATATTAAAAGCTTAAACCAAAATTAATAATAATAATAATAATAATAATAATAATAATAATAATGTTTAGGAATATCGATTTATAAATATTTTTCCTATTTCGTATATATATATATATATTATATTATATATATACGGTTATATAATAAAATATATATCATTCTAGTGTTAATATATAAATATATTATAAAATTAAATAAAATTAATTATAATTTTAATATACATATGTAGGTATAATATAAAAATATTATAAAAAATTTATAAATAATAAAATAAATAATATATCTATATATAACTATATAAATAAAATAATACATCATTTAAATTTAGCTTAATAATCATCTGGAAGCATAAGTCGAGAGTAAAATACAAGATTACATGTCACCATAACTTAATTTTCTTATAACGAGGGATCAGGAAATGATGGTGTGGAAATTAACAAAAAGAATACGAGTCTAGTATAGGCTCTGGATACTAGTATCCTACATGTGGTATTTTTAGATTTGTGACATTTTTCGAGAATATAAACACAAGGTTATTTTATAATTGTTAATTTGATTAAGACTTTTTCGTAATATTTTGTCAATGAAGATTTTGGCACTATGATTAATTTTTTGAGTAGATATTCGTCTGTCATAAAAGAATTGGCATGTGTATACTAATTATATCATATAGAGTGATTTATTATATATAAATCTGTTATTTCCTGCTCTCGTAATCATTGCCCGAGCAAGATCATCTCTCGAAATGATTGGTCGTTATTTTTCCGTTTTTAAAAGAGTTTTATATCTCAATATTTATGGAGGCACACAAATAAAAATACTTGTCAACTTCTATAATAAAAAAAGTACCAGTAAACCATGAAACCTATTTTATTACACTGCCGGCATAATTTTCATACACAAATAAACAACACCATAGAGAGAATTAATCGGTAAAAGATAAGATATTATATTATATAATTATATATTTATCTATATTTTTTAATTCCAATGCGGTTCGAGAAATAGCGTATACTCATCTGTTTACATACTATATCCTGAATATGCTCCACTATAGTCTTTCCATCATATATAATCACATGAATATTATTTATTAACTTCACCTAAAAATTAATAAATACTACATTAGAGCTCGAGAATCAAGAAACTCACTAACTATTTTCTGCTCTATTCTATTAATTCCCTACTATTTCTTAATCAAAAATATACCATAGACCACTATACCTAAACTTAACACGTAACGAACTGACTATACCTAACGCGTAACTGTAACCGCAATAAAATTCTTAATACTTCATTATCAGATAAACATTACTTAGTACCATATTAAAAATAATACTTCACCACTACCATCAAATAAGAAGCTTAATACCGTAACCGTAAAATTTTTTTATTATGTACAATCTAAACTAGTATAGTGTTGTTACTTTATCTTCCTGTCGTAGTATTGCTGAAGATCTCCATAGTCTTTGTGTATGAAGATGCCCACTCTTCCTTCAAATTTTAATATAATTGATGTTAGTACTCTTTTGTCATGCGTAAATGAACTTTGATGCATTGTTTTGAAAACGAAGCTGACTACCTTGTAGCCAGGTATCCTTCCGAACAGAAATCTTAATATTACATTCATTCTTTCTACATTGCCCAAAACATAATTATATATAATTTCATTGTAACAAGGTACCCATTGAACATAACTTTAAAATTACCAATTAATTTTAAATTTTTGTAACTTTAAACTGGGTCAATTTCTACTCTTAATATTCTTTTCTAACGCACTCTAAAGATTTATATGCAACCACTTCCAATGTGGAAGAATATTATACTATCTTAACCTTTAACACTATAGAAATAAAAGAGAATATAAATAATAAAATTTAAGAAAACTTAAATCTTTTTAACAAGTTCAAAAAAACATAATAATTAATTAAATATATCAGCTTCTTCTTATATAAGCAATTCAATTTTTTTAATTTTCTTTACCTAATTGCTATCAGATAAGTTTATCAACCCCTTCAGAATACTACAAATTTTTAAATGTATTGTATATGAAGAGCATATATATATAATATACCCTATATATATAGTATATATTATATAAAATATAAATTAGAGATACTTTTAATAATAGTATAGTTATAATATATCAAATTATACAATATATATATATATCTAATATATAAAGGTTATTTAGCGTGAGAAAATGTACTGAGTGTGCAAAATTATAGGGATAAATTCAAATAATGAAGTTTACTGAGAAGGAATTGTTATTAAGCGTTAAGTTATGTTTCATTTTAAACGCAGGAAATTTCCTCGATCTAAGGTGAGGAAAAATCTTTATGGAGGGGAGCAGGGACTTGGCGTGCGCCAACCCCTCCTCCTCCAAAACTCATATCCTTATGACAATATGCTTGCATAGTATTGTTCAGCTCTTTGAATTATACTAAAATTATTTAGATGAAGCTCATTGAAAGCTAGAAACAAATCAAAAAACAGATAAGGTCCTGAGACTGGCTTTGCTAAAGTGGAAAATACTAATTGTCGACATTTAACCATCTCAAACAAAGTAAAAATAGGAGCTGGCAACATTCGCATACGGGAATCACAGGAAGTAACGAAAAAGATATGGATAGCAGAAGAAAACGGGGATACAAACAAAACGAAAACTTTTAGGGGTTAATGATGGGGGAAAGGTATCGTATAATTGTTATTTGGTGTGGGTAGAAGCATCATAATAAAAGTACAGATATAACCCTATATTAGTTTGCATTCCTCTGATCTACAATGTTAAAAAATATTCACAAAAAACAACAGCAATAGCTTTTAAACTTTCCCCTGGAGAATTCAAGTTGCATGCCAAGCATTTCTTTTGAATTTAAAATAATTATAAACCCTATGTTACATCTATCATTCGATATATACTTCTAGCATCAAAGATTCACTTTATGTGCGCTGATTTAGTCAGCCAAAAACATGGGTAACAATATTAATGAACTCATTTATATCTCTGTCTGAGCTTACTACATTAGATAATAATAACTAATAATAGTGGAGCCATGAGATTAATAGAATATAATAATAATCACATTAATAATAAATAATAATATATGATAATTAATAATATCACTATAATATATATATTTAATTATTATATAATATATTTTATCTAAATAATAGATTTACATCTGAATATATATAGCATACAATTTTAAAACTGTTTTTCGTGAAAACTGAACCACACCAATTCATTATCATGATGGCCGCAGGCTGAATAAAATTTAAAAAAAACAAGACGCTTTACTTTGTATATAGGGATATCAAAAAACAGTAATATTTATTTTTACATACAAAAGTTTATAAAAGATGACTGAGAAGTATATATAAATATGGCAAATTGTGTAGAACTGTAACACTGTGCGGAGCTGAGGTTACCTAACTTATACCCAAACTAAAGCTGAGAACCCTAAAACTAACTATACATACTACCAATTACTTTCATGATCACGTCTGACGAGGTTCTGGTTTTTTACGAGCGCGTATCCTTGTGAGGTGGCCTTGAACTATATATATCCTCACTAGTCACAGTACAGTTTCTACAATTTGGCCTAATAAATATATATAAATATATATACATCACAACATCTTATAAGTAGAATACAATAAATAATGGACGATAGTTTACCTGATAATATAAGGTACTATATTATACACATCAACGCACACACGACCTGGTTGAATAAATATAACCTATATATATATATATATATTAATATATATATATATATACATATATTATATATATATCTATATATTATATATATATATATACTATATATATATTATATATATATATAATATATATATATATATATATATATATATATATATAACTATATATTAATAGCACTAATTCGAGTCACTACTATACTCACTACGTATATACTATATTTATAGCCTCTCACTACATACAGTACCTCTAGGATTATATGATAAGTGAGATATAACTATAACTCAAACAGACCAATATATAAATAACATATACGTATTATTATTATATATATATAATATATATATATATACACAAACTAATACATTTATTATATATACTTTAATATTTATATAATGTATTATTATCTCATACTTCCAGAGTAGTCAACTAAAAGAGAGTTGGGCCTTTCGTGTTTTACGCTTGGGTCAGTCTTTGAATTTGCTTATTTTGTTTTTTTTTAAATATATTGCTACTATCACCCCGCAAATCTGACCTAACAAATGAAATATAATCCATATGAGGTAACAGGAACATGATTTCAAAAAGATAATCGAAAGATATTAATTTAAAAATCGTAGAGTATTTTTAAAAATCACATTAAGAAGATAGGTTTTTTACAAATATTGTTTTAAAAATTTTAAAAAATAACTCAAAAAGTACGACACTTACAGAAAAACAAATTACATATTTTGAAAACAAGCGTATAAAGTTTATTACCAAAATATAAAAAAAATTAAAATTAAATAATATTATTAGTCTTGGGTATATATATATACGTATATATATATATATATATATACGTAGTAGTTATATATCAAGTCATGTAACCTATTACTAATATATAATACTATAATTTATATATACTCATATATATATATAAACTAATATTAATATATATATATACTATATACTATATAATAATTAATTAATATATATATAACTTATAATATATATATAATATATATATAATATAGTTACATATAAATATATTATATATATATATTTTATATATATATATATTAATATATTTATATATATATAATATATTATATATATTATATCTTATATATAATAGTACATATTATATATATATATATATATATATATATAATATAAACTTAGCGTATAAACCTATATATATTTAATAGGGTAGACCTAATATGTCCATAATAGGTCCTTTTTCTGTTTTACGATTGGGCAGTTTTGAATTTTTTTTTGTTTTGTTTTTAATAGTATTGCAACTATATGGAAAACAAAAATGAATTGTCATTTGGTAATCTGGACATAGTGATTCAAAAGTTTTCGAAGTAATTTTTATAAATAATTTTTAAAAAAATCACATTTTTCTTAAATATTGTTTTAAAAATGAAATAATCTACTGCTCAAAAAGTACGCACTTACAGAAAAGAGCAATTTTTTATGGATTATGATGGGAGAACTAGAGATTATCACAAAATAGGGAAGGGAAAAAACAAAAACAAATTTTTATTAGTATGTAAGAAAGTACGACACTTGCAGAAATAAACCAATTACATATTTCGGAATCAGCGAATAAAGCTTATTACAAATATGTAAAAGAAGAAAAAAGAAAAAAATTAGGGGGCTTAGAGCCGACGGGGGACAGAGGGGGGACGTTTTAAATACCCCGTAATATGTGTGCAGGGGCGAAAGGAGGAACACCCGCGACACCCAAAAATACCCAAGAAGCGGGGGTTCCGGAGACCCTCCCCCGGAGGGGGGAGTGTCCCACAGAAATAGTCCTACCTGAATCAGTTCCCCACGGAAGGCCGAAGACCCCCGACTCCTTGCCATCTTTGCGGTTTACCCATTGGTATTCCTTTAGTTAAATATAAAAAATTTTTTAAAAAGTTAATGGGTTCCGTAAAACGTAACTGGTCCTCTATATTTTTTTAATCAATGTCCGTTACACAATCAATTCATTGTTGGTGTCAATATTGTAGGCAATATTCTTAAATAAAAAAACATAAATCAAAACTGACGAAAGCGTAAAACAGAAAAGGTCATATATATATTAATATGTATAGTATATATATATATATATATATATATATATATACATATTATATTATATATATTTAATACCTCTTATCTATATTAGCTACCTATCAACCTATAAAGTTATATCTATAGTATATATAATATATATAACAATATATACAACCTTTTATTAAAATACGGAGCAAATAAAAATTTTGTAAAAGTTGGTACTAATTTAATAATAATATATGTTCATGAAACAGAATAATAAACTTAAAGAAATTTTTTATCCTTATAAAAACCAATTTCCTTTCCTTTTAGAGCTTTTAACTTCTCTCATTTCTTTTTCCACTCTCTTTTTTCTATATAATAAATATACTATAATAATATAAATATATATATACATATAATACCAACTATATATATCCTATCTAATATATATATAACTATATATTTATATATATATAATATTAATATACTAATATATACTTAATATATATATAACTTATATCATATATATATATATATATGGTATATATATACGGTAACTATATTAAAAATATATATATATATATATAGTATAATATATATATATAATACTATAAATAGATATAATATAATACATACATATATATATATATATAAATAATATTCTTTTTCTTTTAAATAATAAATAATAAAAAATAAATATATAAATATCTGTATATATATATAATACCTATTATATATATTATATTTATATATATAAATATAGATAAAAACTATATCATATATATATAATATAATCATATATATATATATATATATATATATATATATAAAATAAATATATATATATATATATAACCTATATATATATATAATATATATATTAATATATATAATATAATTACCTATATACTAATAATTATATAATATATAATATATATATATATATATAATAATATTAATATATTATATATATTATCACAAATATATATACTATATATATATATATATATATATATATATATCTACGGGTATATATATATATATATATATATATATATATATATATATATTTATAATTTATATTTATATATATAATATATATATAATTATATATTATATATTATAATTAATAATATAATATATAATATATATAACTACTTATATATATATATATATATTAATATAAATATATATCCATATAAATATATATTCACAGCTATTTAAATTTAGATATATCATGGAGTATAGCATTAAATAAAGATTCATTCCCTTCACTTATTTTCTTCCTACGCCATTCCTAGTATATTTGCTAGTTCCACATTGTTTTTTTATTTCTCATTTGCGAAATAAACCAAGTATTTTCTATATTTTGAGTATGAGCTTTCGTAAATTTTGTCAATGAAGTTTTTGCTATGATTAACGGTATAATGTGTGTAATTATATCCTTGTAGTAAACTGTTATTCTGTTAACTTGCCCAGCAGTCCGAAATGATTGTCGTATTAGGTTTAATATCATTTTTGATGCACTGAATTAAATTTTCTCACTTCTATAAGATACAGTAACCATGAAAACCTTTTTATTCTGCCGGCATATTCCTCCAAATACCCATTGTTTTGGTAAAACTCGTCCTATTTTTTCTTTTTCTTTTTTTTTTTTGCGTTTCGAAAATAGCCTCTCATCTATTTCTACAATACAACCTTCTCCACCAATAGTTTCAAAACTTGAAACAGAATATACACAAACCTAAAAATTAAAAATATACATTAGAGTCGAGAATCAAACCTAACCTAACCTATCCCTAATTTAACAACCTAACATAACCTAACCTAAACTTAACCTTAACCTAACCTAACCTAATCTAACCTAACGTAACTTAACCTAACCTAATTAAAAAAAATTCCCTACCTCAAATGAAACTTAATGACGTAACTTAAAATTTTTTATGTAAAAGTAGTTGTTAATTTACTTCCTCTCGTAAGTAATTGCTGAAATCTACAATAGTTTTGGATGACATGCCCAACTCTTCCTTACAAAATTTAATTGATGTTAGTTCTTTTGTCCATGCGTAAATGAACTTGATGATTGTTTGAAAACGAAGCTGACTACCATATCCAGGTATCCTTCCGAACAGAAATCTTAATATTACATTCGTTCTTTCTACATTGCCAAAAACAATAATTATAATATTTTCTTGTAACAAGTACCATTGAACATAACTTAAAATTACCAATTATATTAAATTTTTGTAACTTTAACTGGGTCAATTTCTACTTTAATATTCTTTTCTAACCACTCTAAGTTATATTCAACACTCATTGTGGAAGCATAAATACTAAACCTTTACATAGAAATAAAAGAAGAATATAAATAAAATAAATTAAAGAAAAAAATTAAATTCTTTTTAAAGTTCAAAAAAAATAATAATTAATAAATATATCAGTTCTCTTTATAGCAAATTAAATTTTTTAATTTTCTTTACCTAATTGCTATCAGATAGCATTACCAACCCATTCAGATACTAAATTTTTTATTACTCACTAGAATACCAAAGGCCCTTTATATTATATATATATACTATATATATATATATATATATATTATATATATATATATATATACTATATATATATAATATATATATATATATATATACTAATATATATATATATTATATATATATATATATATACGCGTGAGAAAATTGTATGAGTGTGCAAAATTATGGGGTTCAAATAATTTACCAAAAAGGAATGTTATTAAGGTAATTGTATCTTTAAACGCAGGAAATTTTCTCTCATCCGAAAGGTTCAGAAAAATTTGGGGAGAAGGGACTTTGGCGTGCGCCAACCCCTCCTCCCTCCAAAACTCATATCTTTTGACTCTATGCTTGCAAGTATTGCGTTTGAATTTATCTATATTATTTAAAGAGCATGAAAGGAACAAATAACAAACAGATAGGCGACTGGC
>JABUQX010030674.1:0-20000 GCA_015478945.1 Trachelipus rathkii
ATATTATCTTCTCAGCAGTGTTCTGATGGAGTAGAGAGAGAATAGGGCGGTAAGAAGAGGGGAGTTGTGGTCTTTTTTTGGTTTTAGTTTTGGAATTATGAATGCTTGTTTCCAGATTGAGGGTATGTAGTTTAAGCTGCCAGGATTGTTGAAAATTTCTGTGATAAGGAGAAGTGCTTTTCACCGAGGTGTTTTAAGTGTTAGAGATTGAGTCTGGACCTGTAGCTGGTGAATTTTTGAGGGTGTTGATAGTTTCTGAATCACTTTCAGTTGTAAAAAGGGGTGGGGTTGTGGTCTGAAGGGAGTTTTTCTGAGTTGTTTTTTTAGTTTCCTGTATTGGGGTGGGTGGTTTGCATGAGATGTTAGCATAATGTTTTGCTAGGCGTCTGATTGTTGTTTTGGAGATAGGGAGGGAGTTATCAGGTAAGGAGGGGGATCGAGGAGGAGGGGTTGTTTTTCGAGAGTTAATTTTAGATTTTTTTGATGACTTGTCAGGTTTTCTTATTGTGCGTGAGATGTTGGATTGAAAGTATTCTGAAAACTTATTGGGTGTATGAGGTTGGTGATTTGGGTATTAGAGTTTTGTTATTTGTAGAGATATATAATATATATATATATATTATATATATATATATATATAATTATATAATATATATCTACTATATATATATATATATATATATATATATTATTATATATATATGATATATACTTTTTTTTTGTTTAGAGAATTTTCTAGTTTAAAAGCTTCATAACCGTGAAATACGAAATCCCTATTAACGAAAGCCTCATTACTATTTTAATTTTACAAAACATTCCACCCATATTTTCATAAACTGTTTTGTCACTTCAGATCAAAGTGACCTGTAAATATATATATATACTAATATTATATATTATATATATATATTATATATATATTATTAAATATAATATATATATATATATATATATATATAATATATTATATATATCTATATTATTATATTTAGCGGATAGTGAATTTTCACTATCCGCGAATGCGAATAGTTAAAATCACTATCCGTCGGATTGGCGGATGCAGGATGCGGATAGCGATAGTTAGTTTTTAGGATTGTGCACAGGTATTCACACACACACAATATTATATATATATATATCTATATATATAAATATATTATATAATTATATAATATATCATAATATATATAGTAGCCTTGTAGATTGTTATTTCGTCGATGCTGGAGTATTATTGTTATATAGAATAGTGGTAATGTAATAAGTATTGATAGTTAGTTTGAATGGGTGAGATATCTATAGATTAATTAAGACGTAGATTGGTAGGGAAATATATATTATAAGTTATAGTTGGGTTATGACTCGTATATAAGAATGTACGTTTGTGTAGAAGTAGTACGGTGGGTAGTGTGTTATTAATTAATAGGTGGTATATTTATAGTTGTAGGGTACTTGATTTAGATGGATATGATATGAGTATAATCGCTGACCAGTGATAATATATAGGAATTGTCAATAGGCTGACATGTATTGATTAGTAATAAAAGGTACCGTATGTGATGCGTAATATACTAGGTTGATATATCGGTTTATACCTTCGTGGTAAGAGCAGGCTTACTGAGTAGGAGATGGTATTGGGAGTAGATATAGTATAGTTTTTAGACTCATCTGTATTATCTCTTATGTATGTACTAGGTTATTATATATAGTATATGTGATGTATTGTAGTCTTAGTATATATATAGAAATGTTCATTTAGACGGTTATATTATAATTATATCAAGATAACTATATGGACTATGTTATATATATAATATGAGTTTATTATATTTTATATATAATATATATTATACTATATTAGATATATATATAGAGTAATTATTAGATATATATATATATATAATATATCTATTTTATAAAGTGGTTACTCCAGGCGAAAATCAATAATTATTTACGTATTTTAACATTTTAGGGTATACAATTTATTTTCGGTAACTACCTACCTAACCTATCTAACCTAACCTAACAACTTAACATAATCTGAGTAAACTTAAAATATGTACCTACCTAATATAGGAAGTCACATTATAATCTTGCTATATATATATGTTAAGTGCAGACAAATATATGTGCTCTTTTTTTTTTTCCTTATTTATAATATTGTAATATATATAGTAACAGAAAGATTGGTATGACCAATTAACAAAATGAATAACAATATAGAAGATCTAGATAAAGTAACAGAGACGGTGGACCCAATCTTTTGATTGCACATCAACCCTTCCCAAAGCTCCATTCCATTGAAAAGGTTAATATATTATTAATGCTTTAAATTAATAATTTCCAATTATGTTCAATAAAAAGCTTCAGAGCTTTAGAAGGAGAGTTTGCCTTTCTCTTTCCGTCGTAAATGAAGATTCTGCAGCTCATGAAGACGCTCAGTAGCGGACACTGGTGTTTAAAGGGCTTGCTAGCTTTTTTTTTTCCTGCGGACTTCTGAAAGATGTGAATTTACAAATTAATTAGCGCATAACACCAGTGAATGTCATCTGATACGAGCTTTTCTCTTTTGATACTCTCGATCAATGATAGTGTCTTTTTGACACCTCCAAATGTGCTAATTTGTCTAAAAGCCAAAAAAAGCGTTCATGGATCGCATGATATCGTTAATAGATGGTAATTGCGTGTCTGTTTTCTGTGATCTTTTGCATTTTATTGGCTAATGATAGTTCCGCCTTTAGCAGCATTTCTTCGCATAGGCATCCAAATTAATTTTAACAGTGCTGTGACTTAATTTTTCAGAAATTTTGTTTTGTATCTAGGATTTAGAAAAGTTGGCATGCCATCGTCATCGTTTTGAAAAGATTTGAAATCTATTATTTATCTCCATCAGGACTGTTTCTGTGATCCTTGAAAGTCCGTTACTTTTAATACTATATATATATATTATATATATAATAATTTAAGAAATTATATTATATATATATAGTTATTAATATATATATATATACTTTATATCTAGTTATATATTATATATTATAATATAATTATAGGTAGCTAAATTAAGCCCTGGATATTATTATAGTATATAGTATATATATATATGTTATATATCTATATATAAGTATATATATATATAATATATAATAATAAGGTAGTGCACACACGTTACTCATAATAATTCATTGATGAATATTATCCGCTATCCGCAAAAAATTTATGCGGATGAGGTTGCGGATGCCGGATCAGTGAAAATTATGCGGCTATCCGCCTATTACGATATGGTAATCCGCTACACCTCTATATATATATATATATATAAGTAGTATATATATATTAATATATATATATATATATATATTATATATTATATTATAAATTATAGTAATATATTATATAGACGTAGTAGTAGTAGCTGATGTATATATAGTATAGGTATGAGGTTATGGTGATAGAATATTATAATATATATGAGTAATATAAATTGCTTACTAGTAGGATAGGAGTATATATTATATATATAGTGTATTAGGGTAGTATAGTAGTCAGATGAGGGTTGTAGATACTAGTGAGGAAGTGTATAGCGTATATATGTATAGGTAGTGTTATAGTATATATAGGACTGTTAATGTTTTGAAGGACGGTCCGCCCAGTTTTGATTTTTTTTTTTGTTTTTTTTTTAATATAGTTTACTAGTATAGTGTGATCTTACCAAGTCAATTTGAATCAGGGTGCGGACGATGATTCAAATATGATAGGGGACGAGTACGTTTACGACTCCGCAGTTTCATTTTTTTTTTTTTTTTTAAGCTAAAGATATTTGTGTAAACCGCAAGATGGCAGGAGTCGGGGTCTTCTCGCTCCGGGGACGACAGGGTAGGACATTTCCCCCCCGGAGAGGTCTCCGGACCCTCTTTGTATTTGGGTGTCGCGGGTTCTCCGCCTCCTCCGGTAAGGATGTTCCCGCCTTTGTCGCGTCGGCTGAGCCCCCTAATTTTTTTTTTTTTTTGCATTTTTTTATATTTTTTTACATTTTGGTAATAAGCTTTAACAGCTGATTCCAGATAGTGTAGATTGGTTTTTCTTGTAAGTGGTCAACTTTTTTTGAGATTTTTCATTAGATTTTTTTTTTTTTTTTTTTTTTTTTTTTTTTTTTTTTTTTTTTACATTTTTTATAATAAGCCTTAATACCTGATTTTAATTGCCGGGGCATTGTTTTTTTCTGTAAGGTGTCTTTCGAGATATTTCATTTTTTAAAATGTTCTTTGATTAAAAATGTGATTTTTAAATAATGTTAAAATTATTTTAACTTTTGATATCATGTTTTATACCACTGAAATTCATTGATTATATCATATACTAGCAATATTTAAAAAAAAACAAAAAAATCAAACTGACGGATGTTAAAACATAAAGGCGCCCTATATATTAAAGCTTGAGCTGAGGCTATGATATATATATGATTAGTTATGTATATATATAATATCTATATAGTATGTATATATATAATATTTAAGTATATATTATATATATATGATATTATAGTAGTGTAATTTTAATATATAGTATATATTAATTATTTGGAACCAAGTAATATATATTTTCTTTTATTATATATGATATATATAATATAGTAATATAATCATTATTATTAATATATATTATTAAATATATATATATATTATATATATATATTATATATAATTATATATAATATACTATATATATATATATATATTTAATATATATATATAGTATATTATATATACTATATATATTATATATAGTATATATATATATATATATATATATATATTATATATATCTGTATAATATATTATATATATATTATATATATATATATATAATATATTAGTATATATATATATATATATGAATAATTCGTATTAATCGCTTGACATAATGCCTTTTCCAAAGCAAGAAAGCATGCAGAAATACCAAAGTAATAAAGAACAATTTAAGATTTACCAAATTATTTTAAATGTGTTGAAAAGTACTTCACAGTGAATAAGAAGGATAATAGGACTCCATCTTTATTGCTGAAGAAGCAAAAAATATTTTCAAAAATTTACGATTAAACTTATCAGAGTGGAATATAGATTGCCAAGGGTCCAATAAACGTATATTCCAATTTTTTATTACTTAGTAATATTTAAGATTCATCTAAATTTCCTTCCATGTTGGATTTTTTTAAGTTGCCAAATGACTTCATGTAAAAGGGTTTGATTTTCCGTATATGATTACAAGCACTTTTGTTTATTGTTACACGTCTTTTTGTCATTTTTCAGCCATGTCAATAAGTGTCAGTTTATATGCTATTCTAACCTTCATTTAATTCGGTTTACAATTTTCTTCCTTTTTTATATTATAATCCCTATTCATAGGATGCAAAAGGCACGATTTATATTGAATGATAATCTTCTTGCATGAAATATAGATATATGAGATATAATATTGTAGATAAAATTCGAGAATAAAATTAAAACTTATTAAGGTTTATTTGTAATAAATTTTAGAAATTTTCATTTGGAAAGTGTGCCAGAACGCGCTTTGAGAATATTGTCAGTACTAGCAAAAGTAACCCAATCAATATCAAGAATATTGAAATTGAAAATTTACTATTTGATATCATTACTCATATATTCAGTACCATAAGCACACAAACAACTAGCCATATTCATCCGTTTAACATGCATACATACATTCACTACACTACATTCAACATTACATACATACACTCACACTCACCATAACATACAGTCACTATTAGACATATACATACATTGCCATACATACTACTACATACAGGTACATACATCAATATAACGTACACTACACTACTTAACATACATACATAACATACATACACTCAAATATTCAACTCACATACATAAACATACATAACATCATATACAATTATTAATTATTATCTCACACGATAGGCGGCTTACGTATTTATGGCCCCCCTGGAGCCCCTAAAATTAAAAGTGCCAAAGGCGTAGGATGTTGAACAATCACAGGATATAATAATTATAAATAAAAATAATTATTTAGCTATAAAAATTAAAAAATGAAAAAATTATATTATTAATCAATAATTTAAAATCTATGATAAACGTTGTAACTAATTCAGAAAATAAGAATGATTAAGGATTTTTGCAACAAGCAATTGGTGTGTACGATTATCATATATTTATTTCATATTATATTGCAATAATTATTATCAACATACACATAAAAAAAAAAAAACTTTAACAGCCCGATTAAAAGTACACAACTTATTATTAGTTTTTTAAAAATAAGACAAACTTTGCAACAAAAAGATTGCCAATTCCTATATATTTTTTTTAGCTTCACACTTAGGCGCCTTTTTCTGATTATTATATAATATTGTATTCCAAGTTTGATCGATTTGCTAGTTCTGTCCTTTAATGTCCTTCTGTACATATAAAGACATATATATAAAGACAAATTAAAATCATTTCATTCTTATGCTTCAGTGGAAGTGGACGTCTTTTTTTTTTTTTTTTTTTTTTTGGGGGGGGGGGGGGGTGGAAATTTTAATTTGTATATATGAATCAAATTATTTATTTTTAGAAAAAAAAATAATAAATTTTATATGAATGGCTGATGATGATGCTGTGCATGTTAATGTTTTAATTGATATTTGTTGAGCCCCAAAGTATCATATGTTACAATCATTGCGAGTAGTTTAAAAATCTATTATGTTAATACTTATTGAAGAAGAACATAAACAGTTCTCTATTTCTACTTATTTGCTCTCAAACCTTCAAGTAAAGCCGTACACAGGCTTAACCTTATATCACTAATTAGGCGATTTTCGATTTACGAACCAACAAAATATTATAGAAATTGACTTGTGTGACATTATAATGATAATAAGGATATAATAATAATTTATATACCTATTAATATTATACTACTACCATAATATCAATATTATACATAATATATTAAGATAATAATATACATATAAATAATATATAATATTATATACAAAATTATAAAATATTATCATATTATTATTATATTATATAATATAATAAATTATATATATATATATATATCTAATTATATATATAAATATATATATAAATATATATAATAATATTAATATATATATATATAATAAATATATAATAATAAATATATATAATATTATATATAATATAATAATATATATTATATAATATATATATATAATAGTATAATATACACATAAATTATATTATAATAACAATATAAAATATTATATAATCACTATCATATATAATAATAATATAAATAATATTAATATATATTAAAGGATACAAAAATTTATAAAATTTATATAATTTACTATTTAAAATTATTAGTCGTTTATAAAATATATAATAAATTTTCGTATTCTTGAATTTTAAATAATATTAAATTATTATATTAAACATTATATATATATAATATATATATATATTTAAGTTTGATACAGATAAGAATAAATCAAAAATTCACATATATAAATATATTAATTTATAAATATATAATAGATATATAATATATATAAATAATAATATATTATAATTATAAATAAATAATATATAATAACAAATATATGAAGGTAAGGAACATATAATCAATTAATATCTATATATAATATATTATAATTAATATATAATATAAATATAGTATATGCCATAATATTTTATAATATGGCATTTGTACATATGTGATTATATAACAATGAAAATTATCTACAAGTTTTCACGAGCCGCCTGTATAAATATATATATATAATAAATAATATAAAATTATATTAAATAAAAATATAATATATATTAATAATATGTATATATAAAATGATATACATAATATAATAATATTATAAAAATATAATTATTAATAAATTATATATTATATATATTATAATATATAATTATATTATAAATATATATATATAATATAATAATAATAATAATAATATATTTAATTTATATATATATATTAAACTAACAAATATTATTTTAAATAAAATTAAAATATATTTGAATTCAATTTTAAACTCTAGAGGCAATCTGCCAATTTCCTTAAAATGTTGAATTATATTTGACATCCATATTAACTACGCCATTTTTAGTTGTTGAAAATTTAAAAAAAAAAAAATATAGTATAGCTATAGTTTGAACATATTAATAAGGATTGTTAGTGCATAAAATACATCAATTTGAAAATTAAATAATTAGTTATTTATTAATAAAAACTAAATTTCTATTATTATCTATTTTTTCCTATTAAGCTTAAAATTACAAATAAAAATATAATATATAATATGATTTTTTTTTATATAATAATGCTTTGCTTGTCCTCACTTGTAATGCCCATAAACTATATATTATATATATAATACTATATTAATATATATTATATATATAATAATTATATATATATTATATATATATATAAAAGTATATAATATTATAATTTAATATATATTTATATATATAAATTAAATATAACTATTATAAAACATAATAATATAAATATATAAATATATATATAAATATATAATATATATATTAATAATATATATATATATATATTATATATATATATATAATATATAAAATTAATTATATATATAAATAAATATAATAAATTTATATATTATTATATAAATAAATCATATATATATATATAATAATTAATTAATTAATAATATATATATAGTATAATAATATAAATAATATATATTATAAATATATATATAAATTATATTATAATAATGATAATATAAATAATATTAATTATATAATTTATAAATAATATATTATATAATAAATTATATATTATCAATAATAATATAATTATAATAATAATAATTAATATATATATAATAAAATATATTTATACTTATAATTAAATAATAACAAATATATTAAACTCAATATTATATTTTGATAATAAACACTCAATATATATATTATATATTATATATATATATATATAATACAAGCTTACTACTCTTACTATATATACTATAGTATCTATATTATAATATACTGATAATAACATATTAAATAAATCGTTATTCTATAACTATAATAATTATATATATATATAAATATAATATATATTTTATATATAGACTAATATAATATTAATATATATAATATATAATATATAATATATTATATATATATATATACTATTAATCAACTTACATATAAATATTATTTTTAATTATATAATAATATATATTATAATATAATAATAATAATAAAAATTTATAATATATAATATATAATAAATATAATAAAATTATTAATAAATAATATATATTATTATATATTAAATTAAATATGATTATAATAATATATTAAAATAAAAATTAATAACCACATATTTAAAACAAGCATTCACATACCATTTTCACTTCACCAATCTTAAACTCTCCTTCTGCACATTTCCCATTCCTCAAAACCCCATCCAGACCATGCGAGACTTACCACTTTTTTTTTTCTTTATTCAACAGCCCTAATATATATCTCATTTGTTTTCATCTGCCCTCCTCTCCGAACATCTTCATTTCATACATCTTAACTATTGCATTTCTTTCTCCTGAAATCCCAAACTTCATTCAAATATACCATTCTAAAGGTACTTTCCACATTCTTATCTTTCACTATCACTATCATTCTCATCTCTCACTATCATACAATCACACTTCATCTCCTCCAGCTTAAGTTAATAATCCTCTCCTCCAAAAACACTCCTTATCTTCTTTTCTTTTTTTTATTTAACTTCTTTACCAGACAACTTACTCCACGCGAATTACAAAATTATTTTCAGTCCTTTTCTACAATCCTATTCCCCTTTTAGCTCTTACTCTTCGCCCTCAGTCCCCAGCCCTCAATTTCCCACTATATAATACTAATACCTTCTATTTATTTTCCGCATCATATCTTACTCTTCCTACTAATCCATACCAATTTCTACATTAAGCCTCCTTTTTCCTTCACACCATTGATATATTCATTCACCTACTCTCAATCACACTTCATTCACAATATCCCTTATCCTTCTGCTTGCCCAACTACCCACTTATTTTAGTTACTTGTTTGCGTGGTATCCTTCACAGAGACACTACCTTATTATAATCATAGTTCCACTTCTCCATTCACGTACAACCAAATTCCAATCATCTACTAGCCTCTCCTGACCTCCATACATTCCTTAAAAATCCCTCCACACACTATCTTACCTCAATTTTTCAACTTTATCACTTCTCATTCCACTCCTCTTTTCCTCCCTTCTCCCTAACATCACCTTCTTTCACTCCCACCCTTATCCTGGAAATCATTGCAATAGTTGATTAACCGTATTCCCCTCCGCCCTTCTAAATACTATTTATAAGTCTAAATCAAAATTCTTAACCTCTATCCTTCCCATTTAACACACAGACTAATACAAAAAATCGGATCCATGTTAGTACGCCTTCCCAGCTCGTTATCTTCATCTCTTCCTGTACTTACCTTTCGTACAGAACCAAATTTCCAATATCTACTAGCCTCTCGTGACAAAAATGCAATAACTTCTGAGAGTTAAACTTTTAATTTTACCTGGTGACAAAATAAAATTATCATCCTCAAACTAAACCGATGGCAAAATCCTATATTATGTTTTTATTCATATCAACACTTAGTAAGCTCAGAGAAATCTTTTATACTTCAAAATTCACTCAAAGAAATGTCAACTCTTTAGACTTCCAGTGCAGATTCGGAAAAAAATCAACCCAGCAAAAACAAAACTAGCTGACGCACGAAAAAACTAACAAACTTTATTGAATTTGCGTAACAAGGGAAAAGAGCTTCAAATCCAGCAATAAAAATTAACAAAACTCTGAACATGAAATTGATACATTTCCGTATGCATAGAGTTCACCGCAAAAAAAGATAAGCAACGATAAACCAATACAACACTTTATCGAAGAAACAACTACATTCTTATAACATGACAAATTATAGTTACAGAATTAAACTATAGAACAAAAAGACTTAAGTTTCAGCTTCAAATTTTTATTTATAATTAATCTTTACAAGCCACACATTATTACTCTTATAATAGCCAAAAATACAACTACTTCCTCCTTATACACTGCAAATTTTTTTTACAGTAAATACACCCAAACAAATATTACTTAAATTTATTCGAAATCCAGCCATTCAAATCACCTAACAAGCACTTCTCCACAGATGCGTTCAAAGAAGGACAAACTTGTCGATCATCTCGCCTCTTAAGTGGGACCTTGTGAGGCGACGTTTGACATAATGCATTCGATTGGTGGGACACGCGTAGTTGCTATTTAAGCTCCCTTCCTTCGGGCTTAATCTTTCACTTTGTTTTCTTATACTTAACTTTATTACTAGTAGCTCCATCTCAACAGTTGTCTTTGGGATGAATTCTTCTTTCTTCCCTCTTAACTTTCTTCTACGCCTTTCAAATCTGCTTCACCTAGTGCACTAGATTCCTCTCTTAACTTCAACTTTCTTATTCTATTCCTGAAGATTTGGATAGTAAATTTCAACTCCTTAAAATCTCAACTTCTACAAATCTTCCTATCTTAGGCAATTCCCGTTTTACTTCCCGTTTCTCTATGTATCTCTGGGAAAATACTATTTTACTACTACTATTTTGTCATTATTCATATTATAAAAAATATTAAGGTCTTGGGGTATATATTAGTATATTAAAAAAAATATAAAATGCTCAACTGTTTCTAACTTTTTCCAATAAAGTATATTTCCACTGGGTTGAATTAAAATTATATAAATGAAGTTAAAAGTGAATGAACTAATAATATTAATATATACATATGATTAAAACTATATACTCAATTAAATTATTTGTAAGTATTTTAATGTATGATGACACCACGTCTATAACAGCTCTTCATCTAGCTAGCTCTAGCGGCCATTTAATAACTATATATATATATCGTTATGTGCCAGATATTATATTATACAAAATATTATATATTATCATAACCTTTGTAGTAATTATAGCCTCTGAATAAGATAGATTATCTATACTCTCAATACCTTTATACTTTCAGGCAACACACTAAATCACTATAGAAATCTTCAAAACACCCAGAAATGTTTTCTAGCTAATTTATATATTAATATAATATTAATAATTAATCATTATTAAAATTGCTATTTTTAATTATATTTATCTTTTTTTATTTTTTTGAGAATAAAGTTATTATACTAACCCGGCATAGCCCTATTTAGGAAGGGGAACTTCTCTAGGTATTATATTCTAATACACAATATAGGTATTCACGAAACTACGACTTGTACCGATGGCGGACTCACCTTACGGCTCTATACCGATTTATGAGACCAATCAGGTAGTTCTGGTCTTATTATTATAATTAATATATATATGAATATATAGATATATTTACTTATTAAATTATAAAAAAATCTGAAACAAATTCAAATACATTATCAGCATAAATATTATTTATTTGTTAGTGTAAATATAATTTCGGGGAGGAGGTAGGGTTCGACCCTCACCTCAAACCTACTGATACATATATACTGGCGTTATACGGTACTTTCCGATATAAAATATATAATAGTATATATAATATATAGTATATATATATAGTATCTATATATATATATAAAGATAGAAGCTGATAAGCAGAAATAACAATTTATCAAAGATATATAATACATATTACATATATATTTTTTTAATAAGAATGTAAAAAAATTTATTATTATAATAATTATTATATTATTATTATTTATAATTATTAATTATTATATATTTATTAATAATTAATTATTATTATATTTATAATTTAATTATTATTTATTATTAATAAATTATTTATTATTATTATATATGATTCATTTATTATTATTATATTATTATTTATTTAATTAATTTATTATTAATTAACTCAATTATTATTATTATATAATAATTATATTAATTATTATTTCTAGTTTATTATTTATTAATTTGAGATCGGAATCGCTTGTGCTTACTTTATTTATATAGCTTCTAAATCGCAATTAATATTACTTATTTTTCTCATATCTATTTTTAGAAGGCAAAATTTACATTTAATTAAAAAAATTGAAATTTAATATTTACAAAAAATAATTCATTTCACATTTTTTATTCGCCTTTATCTTATATGGATAAAAACGAGATCATAAAAAAAACTATTAAGTAACTCAACATAAATTATTATATATATATTTCTATCTTTTCTAAGCATATTGCATGCATCTTCTTCTAATATCCTTCACCCCTTCAACCTATATATATATATAATATATATATATATAGTATATATAAATATAATAAATATAATAATAGTATATTATATATATATATATCATTATATCCACACTTTTGAGACCTAGAGGGTATACTCGTATCCACCTCTACCCATTATATTATTGACTCTACACACTACCACCCACAGTTATTATATATATTATTATAATTAGTAATATTACGATTCTATTAGTATTATTGTTGATATCAGAATACTACTTTATTATAATGCGTTAACAAGCACGTTGAATACATACACGTTTATTATGCATATTATATATAATTAGTTGGTTAAAGCAGATATGCTGAATATATATCGATACAATATATTATGTAAATGGATATAATATATACTGTATAATTATATTATAGTATATATACTATATATTAATATATTATAATTATTAATATATATATATATATATTTAATGGTTGATATTTTAAATATATAATACTACTTACTGGTATAAATTTTACGTTAATTTATATAATATTTTATATATGATAATGAAATCCCTCCATTTCCCAATTATTATATATATATTAATTATATATATATATATATAATATATAATATAATATATTAATATTAATTAATATTATATATATATATTATATATATAATTAAATAATATATATATATATATATAGTATATATATAATATAAATAACGTTATTTAATTATATAGTTATATATTAATATATATATTATAATATATATATATATATATAAGATATGTAATATATACATAATCAGTGGCGGAGACTCGAGTGAATAAACCGAATAAACATGGGGAGGCACTTCAAAATAAATAATATATATATATAATATATAAATATATATATATATATTAATATAATAATATATTAATATTATATATTATATAATATATATATAACATATATTATGTAAATATATATATTATATATATATATAGTACATATATATATATAATATATATGTAATATATTATATACTAATATATTATATATTAATATTAATATATACATTAATATTATATATATAGTATAAATATATTAATATTATATATTTAAATATAACTATATATATTATAGTATAATATATAATATATATATATATATAGTATATAATATATATAATATTATATATATAATATATATATATATATATATATATACTTAATATATATATCACGACTATATATATATATATAACTATTACTGATTTTAATCTATTTTTCAATATATTATTATACATTATTTATCAATTTGTACTCAACTAATTAACGATTACAAGAATATATATACCTAATACACTCACCTTAATTGGTTTCTACACCTAAGAATCACATATAACTGGACCTATCACTTCTAAGCTATATAATAAAAAATCTATAATTAAGCAACATATGACAAATATATTATGTAATATTAAACTATTTTTTACGGCAATTTCCACTAGGATATTTCTACCATACGATTCTGTATAATATACCAAGAATTAGAGTACCTAATAATTATATTCAAAATAATTATTTAATTAAACTAAAATTTTTGAGTTAGCCTGACACCTCTTTCGCTACGTGAGAGAGGTGGTATTCGATAGCTCTTATGTAACCTTATAAAACATTTGTATATAACAGCTTATACACAGGAAAATAAAATAACATTTTTGATTTCAGAAAGCTATTTCATCAATGAAACTTTAATAATCTTTTATAAAAATTCAGATTTATTTATTCTAATAGTTTATTATTGAGGACTCGTTGCTGCTAGCTTCTCCGCAGCCTTCATTTTAGGGTTAAGTAATTTAAAAGTGTAAGTTTTAGAGGATGTCTCTTGAGCTAAGTCGTTCATCTCGTCTCCCAATATTAACTTTTCATTTCTTGTGTGTCTAGATTACGTAGCAGAAGAGATGGTAAGATGAAAAGCCCCATATCATAACTCAGATTTTAATATTTCTATATAATATATGACTCAGTAGATGGAATAAAAAAAAGGTCGCTCATTTTTATATTTTCTTTTAAGAGACTCTCCGTAATGCAACGGACTTTTATTACACGAATGTGGCACAAAGAAGAGGGTGATCGTCGAGAGTGTCTCCAGATCGTTCGCGACCTAGCTGTCAGGGTTTGAGCGCTCCTCTGTGGATGAAAACCCCTGACTCTTAGTACCATAAACTTTTGTCGTAAATTTTATCGCATTTTAGGTGGAATCGTAGGATAAGCTTTAAATAAATGATATATATAAAGAAATCGTGCACAGTACAGATCCTTATAGTTTGTATTTCAGTTATTCTGCTTCATCTACTTCCTCATATCTCCTTTTATTACTTCTTTTTTGATAAATAAAATGTATCATGTAAATACCATATAATTTACTCACTCTCTGAATTGTTTCAATAGTATCTCATATTGTTAGAATCACTTATTTTGCATAAATTTAGTTTTAATAGAATAGACCGTGTATTTTTATTTTCTCTTTGTATTGTATAAATATTTACTCATGGGTTAATGAATGAATATACGCATCTACTGCACTGTATTATACACAGATGTTATTATACGGGTATCTGTGTAGTTATTTACCTGTATTAGACTGTTATTGTGTTTTTAGTATTTTATTTGGGTGTAGATTTATCCGCATGAGGGTCTGGCTATTCTTCTTATCGGTGGATATGCTGGGACACACTCTAATCATTATATTTAAATAGCAAAAGTATATAGGTGAGTATGTATGTATGTTTATTTATTATTATTAGGTAAGGTAAACTCACAAATCTTATCTTATATCGTACTCTCTTGAATCTGTATGTCGACATGTCTTCGTACTCTTCTTCTGCCGGTCGCGTTCGGTCCGGCTGTATTTATATTGAGTAATATCACTTCGTTGTTCCGCAAATTCTTATGCACATCTGGGTGTCATCATTCACTTGTACTCGTACACTTCTCTAAAAAAAAACCAAAAAAAAATTCAACATGAGAATTGAGCATAATAATAGAGCGGTAAGACCCCACATAGAATTTCCTCTTAGGAAATTTTCACATTTTGTTCTCAAATAATCTGCAAATTAATGTTCCAACTTGTCATAATATGTCTCTCTCCTTTACTTAAAAAAAAATCTTATTTTTATATATAATATGAGTTTATTTTTTTAAAATACAAAAGAAGTTAAAAAACACATGTTGCCAGATGTCTGTTTCCATAACTGTAGGACTATGTCGACGTTTCCAGAACACTTTAAGTCTCTCGAAAATCAATATTCCAATAAAGCGTTTTATTATTGATTTCAATAAGAAACACCGCTTCACAATCACTGTTAATAGAAGTAATAAGTATTCAATATATAATATTCATTGACTCGATCGCTTCTTTTCAATCAGATTTTCATAAAAGGATTATAAATGATTTAATAAAATTAGTACCGTATCTTTTCAGTATATTTAAATAATTTTTTCTCTATATTATAAATTTTAATTATATAACGTTAAATGAAGTTTGTTATATATATATATATAATAGATGTTCTGAGAGAGGGTCCATGTGAATGGAAAAATCCTCTTTTCATAAACTATAAAATTCACCAGTAACAGCAACGCATTCTTTTTTACAGGTAGCCAAACTACAGACCAACTCATTTTGGGGATAATCTATAAGACACTCTCTCTAATATGCTTCTTTATATATTGGTATCAAACAAATCGCGAGGAAAATTACCTTCGCACTCAATAGATTACAGATACTAATGCAAAAATACATGTTCGAGGGCACAACAAGTAAGAAACTGAGAAAAATGATTAACCCTTAACATCGAAGGGTGGTGAGATCAACAAATCTATAGAGGCATATTGTTTATGTATACATTTTAAACTAATTATATTTTTATATAAGAATTTATTTTTTCCTTAGTATAGTATAAATTAGCAAAACTTCTTGTGTAGTGTTGTTCTCACCTTTTAATTTTTTTTTATTTAGTAATAAGGTAAGTAGCTCACGGTACCTCCTGTGCTTCCCATCATACCCCGTTAAAATCATATGTGATATGATACTATAATATGATATAATATATATATAGTATATTATATATATATATATATATATATATATATATAATTTTAAAATAGACTATAGTAATATATATATAGTAATATATATATATATATAAATATATATATTAGTATATATATATTATTTATATACATTACATATACATATTAATATATATATAGTATTAGATATATATGTATATATTATATATTATTAGATATTATATATATATAATATATAAATATTAATATATATATATATATATATATATATTAAAATTAACTATATATATATATATATAATATATATAGTATATATAATATATATTAATATATATATATATATATATATATATACTATAAGTATTTATTATTATAATATATATATATAAAATATATATATTATTAATATATTAATATTAAATAATCATTATATATATATTAATATAGTATATAATATATATATAATATATATATAATATCTAATATATTAATTATATATAAGTATAATATAATTATAAGTATATATAGTAATTCTATAGATATAGTTTAATATTATATATTTAATATATATTATTTATATATATATATATAATAACATATTAATATCTATATATTAATATAGTAGTATATATAATAATTATATTAAATATGCATATTATATTAGTTAATAATTAATATATATATATATATTTAATAGTAATATATATATATATATATTAATTATAATATAATTAATATTAATAGTATATTATTACTATATATATTATATATATATATATATATTATTAATCATGATATATATATATACTTATATATATATATATAATTAGTATACTAATGTGTTGTATTGATGTGGTGAAAGTGAGATATCTCTCAATATTTAATATTACGTTTTTTAAATATAGTATATATATATAATATTTTTCATTACGAATAAACTCCTAACTTAAGCACATGCTATTCATAGGATGCAAATATGTAAAAAATTCTTTTTTTTGAGGCTATGTGAGAATTAGTGAGAATTAGAATGCGCAAATAACTAAATCGCACACCTTTAAGGTGATTGTGAGAAATATTACCTAACAGCAAATACAGGTTTATATGAATGCTTAAAAAAAAATGATTAGTATTTAGTGAATACATATATTAAAACATATATACCTATATATTTTATACAAATTTGTGTAAATAAAAATTCACAAAGATTATTTCTATGAGTAATGATGAAGGGATGTAGATTTGTTTATCTCTAGAAAACTCTAAATTGTTTTGAAGCGAAAAGCAAACTTTCAGTAAGGAATTACTATGAATATTTCTATTTGAATTTAATTATAAAATTGAACTTTATATATATATATATATATATATATTATTCCATTCGTGTTTAAATTTACTTTTATCATAAATCATTATGCATATATTATTATTACATACATTATTATATATATATACATATATATATATATATATATATATATATATATATATATATATATATATATATATATATATATATATATATATATATATATATATATATATATATATATATATATATATATGTATATATATGTATATATATATATATATATATATATATATATATATATATATATATATATATATATATATATATATATATATATATATATATATATATATATATATATATATATATATTAATTTTAGGTAACATTTTATTGTAAATTATTTTACAATTTTTTTAATTTAAAAAATTAAAATTAATTTATATTAATTAATTAACTTAAAAAATTGTAAAATGATTTACAATTTTTCAAAAAAATTTATTTAAAATATTTATAATAAATTTTAATTTTTAATTAATCAAATTTAATTTATTTTAAAATTATTAAATTAATTATAATTTTATTAAAACTATAATCTTTAATTAATAAAAACTTATTAAACTTTAATTTAATTTAATTTATTTTTTAAAAAATTTTAATATTAAATTACTAATTTGTAATTATAATTTTTAATAATTTTTTAATTTTAATATAATTTAATTTAAATTATCTTGATATAATTTTTAAATGTTTCTCATTTAAATTTTCTTTTAAAAATATAATTTTTTAACTTATTTACAAATAAGAATGAAATCATTTTTAAAGCTTTTAAATTATTGTACTTTTAATGTCAATATATATATATATATATATATATATATATATATATATATATATATATATATATATATATATATATATATATATATATATATATATATATATATAATAGACAGCTATTATTAATATTATTTTTATCGCTTTCGTTAATGGTGTACACACATTATATATATTATTATATTATTATTATTATATATATATATATTATTATATATATTATTACATATATATATATTATTATTATTATTATTATTATTATTATATATTATATATATATATTATTATTATTATTATTATATTATTATATTATATATTATATATATATTATTATATATATTATTATTATTATTATATATATATATATATTATTATTATTATTATTATTATTATTATATATATAATATATATATATATATATATATAGTTATTATTATATTATTATTAT
>JABUQX010030674.1:25000-30000 GCA_015478945.1 Trachelipus rathkii
GGCAGAGAGACAGAGTCGCATGACAAGTCCGATCCTAGGTAGAAATTACCTGGAGAAGTACCCTTCCCTGAATAGGGCTATGCTCCGTGAGGTGTGAACTTTTGATGAATATATATATATATATATATATATATATATATATATATATATATATATATATATATATATATATATATATATATATATATATATATATATATAACAATATATATATATAGTAAGAGTGAAGCTGCGTTTCTCTAAGATATCGAATCATAAGAAGGAATTTTTTGTCAGGGCAAGGGGCTGAAAACCCCCTTCTACCATTTTGTTATTTTCATGAATGGTGGTGATATTTTTAAATAAGTATCATCCACCAACACCACCCTGCAGCCATGCGGGATATGGTGCTTTGCATGCAGCCTTGCATAGAAATGATGATGGTTATAAATAAATAAATAATATATATATATATATATATATATATATATATATATATATATATATATATATATATATATATATATATATATATATATATATATATATAGGTTAGAGAGGTTAAGGGAATATGCATTTTCATTAAAGCACTCTAAATCAATTTGAAGGGATAAACATCAGTATAAATCTTCTTATTAATTAAAAGAAGGCCTTTTTTGTATGTGTATGTGTGTGTGTGTGTGTGTGTGTGTGTGTGTGTGTGTGTGTGTGTGTGTGTGTGTGTGTGTGTGTGTGTGTGTGTGTGTGTGTGTGTGCATGTGTGTTCTAAATAATAATAACAATAGGCATGAAGTAAATAACACTAAGTATAATAATATTTATTATTATAATTATATTATTATTATTATTCCATTATTATTATTATTATTATTACATTATTATTATATTATTATTATTATTATTATTATTATTATTATTATTATTATTATTATTATTATTATTATTATTATTATTATTATTATTATTATTATTATTATTATTATTATTATTATTATTATTATTATTATTATTATTATTATTATTATTATTATTATTATTCATTCATTCATTCACTATTATTCATTATTATTATTAATAGTGGTAGTAGCAGTAGTAGTTAGTAGTGGTAGTAGTAGTAGCATTTATATATTATTATATTAGTATTATATATATATTAATATATATATATATATATATATATATATTATATTATATATATATATATATTATTATATATATATTATATATTATTTATATATTATATATATTATTATATATATATTATTATATATATATATATTATTATATATTTATATATATATTATTATATATATATATTATTATATATATATACATTATTACATATATATAAATATTATTATATATATATATATATATATTATATATATTATTATTATTATATATATATATTATTACATATATTATTATATATATTATATATATTAATATGATACATACATATATATATATATATTATTATATATATATAGATATATATATATTATTATTATATATATATATATATATATATATATATATATATATATATATATATATATATATATATATATATATATATATATATATATATACCGTATAAATATATATATATATATATATATATATATATATATATATATATTATATATACCGTATAAATATATATATATATATATATATATATATATATATATATATATATATATATATATATATATATTTATATATATATATATATATATACATATATATATATATATATATACTCTGTTAGGTTTTCAACTTGAGAGGTTATTTCTTCAGTTATTGTTTCTGGGTTAGTCTCATCTTCCTTATTAGCTGATTTAAAGTGTATCAGATACTTGAGTGTTTTATTGCATATCGTTTTTTTATCGAAAGTTAAAAATTCTTACAATTAAATTTTAAAACACCATATTAATACTATTGGGTACTAATTTTTAAAACCTTATGAACGCTTATTAAATTCAAAAAGCTTTCGTCATAATTTGACCTCATCAGTTTGAGCGTTCTTTGAAACTAAAAACTTTTGGAAATTGATTATCGAGAGACTTAAAAATTCGGAGAGAATTTTTAAATAAGGATTAAGTCTTTAACCCACTCACCCTTTAAAACTTTCAAATTTTCAAAAACATATTTATAATAAGATTTTTTTTTAAGTCTATTTTAAAGGCAGTGAATTATTTGCAGATTATTTGAGAACAAAATGTGAAACTTTCCTAAGAGGAAATTCTATGTGGGGTCTTACCTCTCTATTATTATGCTCATTCTCACTTGTATTTTTTAATTTTTTGTTTTAGAGATACATACATATTGCACCCATTCATATGTGCGTAAACATATATACTAATATAAAGATACACGCACACCCGCAGAAGTACAGCTGTCCAGAAGTTTTCCTACATACAATTATAAATATATACAACATACAGATATATATATAATTAATGACGTGAAGAATACGCTCATGCATAACCAAAATAAATACATACTATATATACACGCGTACCCTTATACACGAAACGTATGCGTATACACATACAAGCTATATACATACATGCAGACATACGTACACACAAATAAATATGCAATAACACATACACATACACCTAAATATAAATATGTTTCTTAAAATACAAAAAGAAGTTAAAAAACACATGTTGCCAGATGTCTGTTTCCATAACTATGGGACTATGTTGACGTTTCCAGAACATTTTAAGTCTCTCGATAATCAATTTCCAAAGTTTTTAGTTTCAAAGAACGCTCAAACTGAGGAGGTCAAATTATGACGAAAGCTTTTTGAATTTAATAAGCGTTCATAAGGTTTTAAAAATTAATACCCAATAGTATTAATATGGTATTTTAAAATTTAGTTGTAAGAATTTTTAACTTTCGATAAAAAAAAAACGATGTGCAATAAAACTACTCAAGAATCTGATACACTTTTAAATCTCCCAAAATGCTCAAATAAGAACGAGCCAAAAAACAATAACTGAAGAATAACCTCTCAGGGTGTAACATAACAAGTAATATTTAAACTACGAAACACAGTAGCAAATTAAATAATATATATATATATATATATATATATATATATATATATATATATATATATATATATATATATATATATATATATATATATATATATATATATATATATATATATATATACATATATATATATATATATATATATATATATATATATATATATATATATATATATATATATATATATATATATATATATATATATATATACATATATATATATATATATATATATATATATATATATGTATATATATATATATATATATATATATATATATATATATATATATATATATATATATATATATATATATATATATATATATATATATATATATATATATATGTATATATATATATATATATATATATATATATATATATATATATATATATATATATATATATATATATATATATATATATATATATATATATATATATATATATATATATATATATATATATATATATATATATATATACCATTTCATTAATTTGCGTATTTACTACACAAATTTGCATTATAATGTTAACCCATTTACAAATTTTACATTTCAATTACTTGAATGAAGTATTCTGATATAAAAATACATAATCGCATATTTATACATGTGGGGGGGTGTGAGCATATGGGAGGGGATCGAGCCTGGCAAGTGGGAGGTGGGGGATAGAGAGGCTTACGTATGCTTAGAAAAGAGAAAAATTTATTGTTCTATTTTTTTTTTGATCCGTTTTTCAAGATAAGGCGAAAAAATTTGAAGATTTTCGAGAATTAAATTTCAATTTTTTAATTAAATGGAATTTTGCCTTCAAAAGTATGGAAAAGAATTTTATATAAATAGGCAGCATTCTTCAATTATGAACGAATATATATATATATATATATATATATATATATATATATATATATATATATATATATATATATATATATATATATATATATATATATATATATATATATATATATATATATATATATATATATATATATATATATATTTATATGTAAGGCCGTAGCCAGGGTGAGGTTGAGGGGGTCTGAACCCCCCCCCCGGAAATTATTTACACTACAAAAAATATTTTGCTGATGATTTGAGTTTTCAGTTTTTATTTATAAGAATAATATAAATAATATAATAAAAGCCGCTACCGTGGCTCAAACGGTAGAGCGAAGGAGTCGCATGGCAAGGTCGCGGGTTCGGATCCTAGGTAGAAATTACCTAGAGAAGTTCCCCTCCTTGAATGCCCGTGAGGTGTAAACTTTTTCATAAAAAAAAATATAATAAAAGCAATTTAAAAGTATATATTATTAATATAAATTAGGAAAACATTTATGGGTTTTGAAGATTTCTTAGGTTTAGTGGTTGCTGAAAGTACAAAGGGAGAATCTCTATCAGAGGCAATACTACAAAGGTTGAAATAAATAGTGATAATCTGATTGGACAACGATATAATGGCGCAGCAGCGATGAAGAAAAGATTTAGAGGTGCTCAAACTTTCAATAATATAGAGCGGCATTGTATATTATGTTCATTGTTGTTCACATTCGTGTAGAATACGATACATTGGGAAACTTTATTGGTAAAGTGAAAACAATTGAGCTTTATTTTAGGTAACCAAGACGAACACCTATTTTAATAGATAAAAATAGGAAAGTTTTTCCCAGATACAAAATGGACAAAGATAAGATGAATATATGAAACAATGTATGTGGAAAGTTACTATTGATTGTTAATAATTAGAGAAGTTTTAAAAGAAAGTTGAAGTTTAAGAGGAGTTTGAGATGAATCAAGATATTGAACTTTCTTCATAAACCTCAGATCTTTCGAAATCTGTCGTCACGAGAGAGTATATTTAAATTTAATTATGCTTTCAACTTTATTTTCCGTCACTCATCAATTATAATTATGTACTATATTACAGTCTCCATCATTAGTGAC
>JABUQX010030674.1:35000-37698 GCA_015478945.1 Trachelipus rathkii
ATAATAATATAATAATAATAATAATGATAATAAATAATGAGATAATAAGTAATAATAATAAATAATAATAATAATTAACACATAATCATAATAATAATTAATTAATAATAATAATAATAATAATAATAATAATAATAATAATAATAATAATAATAATAATAATAATAATAATAATAATAATAATAATAATAATAATAATAATAATAATAATAATAATAATAAAATAAAACAATACTTTCTCACCTTTCTTCCTCACCATCCTCCTGTAGGCGTATGCACCTGTCAGCCTGCCTTGCACGAAGCTCTGCCATCGTCCGTCCGATCATCGTAAAACTCTTTCCCCTCCACTCCTCCTTTGGGTTATCCCCCCCTCTGCCAGCACTCTCTCAACACCAATCCCTCCACCTCATCCTGCGGCTTCCCGGCCCTCTCCTCACCGTCCGGATGCCACTCAATAATACCTTTTCGCACACCTATTTGCTTCCATCCTCCTCACATGTCCGAACCATCTCAACTGCCCTCTCTCCACCAGTTCCAATATACTCTCCACTCCCAACACCGCCCTCACGTCATCATTCCTCCTCCTATCCAATCTTGTCACAATCTTAATTCTTAATACTTTCATTTCGCATGCCTGTACTTTACTTTTAGCTTTTGTATTTAGTGTCCAAGCCTCATGTCCATATGTTAATATGGACCTCATAATGTTCGTATATATTATTGTTTTGACTTTCCTCGGTATATTATGATCCTTGAGCAAAGGGTACAACAACACAAATGTTCTATTATACTTTTCAATTCTATGGCACAACTCCCGGAACGTGTAATTCCTTACTCCACTATACACTCCTAAATATTCAAACTGTTCAGTCTGTCTCAGTCTTCCCACTCCAAATCTCTATTCAATCTCCTCCTGCTCCCTACTCACCATCTAACCTCCATCTTCTCCTATTGATTTTTCATTCCTCTCAAATAGCACCTTGTCCCATACCACAAAAAACTAAGCAGTTTTAATGGATAAGCATTAACCTAATATTATCACAATATAATACAATAATAATAATAATAATAATAAATAATAATAATAATAATAATAATTAATAATAATACAAACAAGTAATCAATAATACAAATAAGCATAGCAGGAATAACATAATATAATAATAATAATAATAATAAATAATAATAATAATAATAAATAATAATAATAATAATAATAATAATAATAATAATAATAATAATAATAATAATAATAATAATAATAATAATAATAATAAATAATAATAAAATAATAATAATATAATAATAATAATAATAATAATAATAAATAATGGTTGAATATTTTTTTTATATATTAGTTTGGGTTTTGTTAGGTTAGGTTCAGTGAAATAATAAGTAAGTAAGCATATTTATTTTTTATCAATGAAGAACAATTGAAATATACGAAACCGATTTAACTAAATATTCTATTTTCTTCTCCCAATCCTACCAGTCAAAACGAGTGTACGTCAGTGACTGCCGGAATAGCGGTCGTAGTGTAGAAGGTTACCTCCAGATATCCAACCTCTCTGCCGTTTTTAATTTGCAACTCTCTCTCTCTCCTCTCTCTCTCTACTCTCTCTCTCGTTCTCGCTTCGTCTCATCTCTCTCTCTCGAGTTCTCTCTCCTCTCTCGTCTTCTCGTCGGTCTCTCTCGTCATCTATGTCTCTCGTCGTCGTTCTCTCTCTCTCTCTACTATGCTATTCTATCTATCTATCTAGTCTATCTATCTACCTATCTATCTATCTATCTATCTATCTATCAATCGATCTATTTATCTATCTCTGCCTGTTTGCCTGTTTGCCTGTTTGCCTGTTTGCCTGTTTGCCTGTTTGCCTGTCTGCCTGTCTGCCTGTCTCTCTCTGTCTATCCCAATTATTCTCGGACCGCTCTGTCTGTCTGTCTGGTCTGTCTGTCTGTTTGCCTGTCTCTATCCTATCTATCTATCTATCTATCTATCTATCTATCTATCTATCTATCTATCTATCTAAATCCTATCTATCTCTCTATCTATCTATCTCTAACCTCTTTATGTCTCTCCCTATTTATTCTTTCTCTCTCTCCTCTTCTCTCTCTCTCCTCTCATCTCTCTCCTTCTCTCCCTCCTCGTCTCTCTCCTCTTCTCTCTCTCCTCTCTCTTTGCTCTCTCTCTCTCTCCTTTCTCTCTCTCTCTCCGTCCCTTCGTTCCTCTCGACCCCAAATGACAGGTTAAAAAGGTCTAATTGAAAGGATTTGAAACACAAAGTCTTTGCGAATGGCCTTATTTAAAGGTTATACAAAATTGTGAAGGAGGAAGTTTAGGTCTCAGATTAAGAGTCTAGTTGCAAACAAAACTTTGGAACAAAAGAAATCACGATACTTGAGTAAATGACAGATTATCGGGTTTGATGTTTAATAATACTGTTTATTATTCAGATTGAAATATATATATATATTAATATATATTATATATATATTATATATATATATATTAAATTATATATATATATATATATATATATATATATATATAATATGATATATATGATATATATAGTTATATATATGATATATATATATATATATTATATATATATATATATATATATATATAATGTCTCCTCTGGGAGCATGAGATCAGAGGACCTGTGCAATACTAGCTAACAATAGTTTTGGTGGC
>JABUQX010030675.1:0-15000 GCA_015478945.1 Trachelipus rathkii
ATTCCACTTATGACCAATGTACTCTCTAGACCACAATTCTTCATTGAACTCAAACTTTCCGAACATCCTCATCAACCAAATCTTCTGTAATCCAATCACAGCAGTAACTCGACCTCCGTCTCTTGATACTACTATCGACAGCCACTTACGGGCAACAACTTTTTCATAGATGTCGTATGTATGTACTGCAGAATAACCAGTCCTCTCAACCTCGTGACTCATACCGCGGATAACCTCCCAGCGTCCTTGGACTCGATAAACCTTGCGTCACTGCATCCGACAGAGGTTACCCCAACTACTCTATGCGTCACCATTCTATACCCTTTCCCCCGAGCAGGCAATCACTTGTTCATAAACCCCGACATACGATAACTCTTACACCCATGTGCATCAGCAACATACCTCTTCATTACTGACCATAATCCATGTGAGCCATAACGGAGAGATCTTTGAGAGTGATTCCCTCGTGCCACACTCACACTTCACATCCATTTTCTCAGATTGTAACCGGAAGTGAGCACCCATCCTCATTCATTTTTCTAGCCCGATTCCCTATTCCTCCCGCTAATCTAATAAACCGTTATTGCCACTAGAGCGTCTTAAATCTGGTGTTTTTCGACTCAGAATCCCTACGATAAAGCCAGCTTCCAGGGATTCGACTTGTTCAAGATCTCTTCATTCACTGCTACTATCCTCCCAAATGTTCATATACCTCTTCTTTTCCGTCCGCGGCTACTCTGTGATGAATCATATGCTTACCTTATTTATTGAGGGCTCAGGGCTACCCCCTAGTGGGGTTTATCTTTTACTTGCATTGCACAACTAGATAATAACTCCAAATATTTTTCGTCTTTCTGGTAAACGAGACGAAGGTTTCACTCATATCCCCCCTAATGGTAGTTGTATAATCATAAATGTAAATTTGTATAATAATAGAGAATAGTATAAGTAATAGCTACTTTTATTATAAGCATGAAACTAATGTCATCATGTTAACTAATGATGATGATATATTATAATGGAATATATATACATATATTATATATATGCATATTAGTGAGTGACTTAGTTGTATATATATATTAGCCGTAGTATATTAGCGTACTGTTAAGTCGATGCGGTGCGTACAACCTATCGTGGGGGCCTATATATCATATATATCTCGGTTATTATAAGTTAAAGAATATTAATAGTGATATTTATATTCATTATATTTACTATTTAATAATTAAACTTAATTATTTAAATTATACTTTATGAACTTATTTCGAATTGTATTTAGTTATTAATTATTATATTTATTTTTATTTTATAAATTTTAAAGTTGCTATCAACATTACAAATATATTATTCACAAAGCCAACTTAAATTTATTAATTTATTTATAATTATTTATTTATTATTATATTATTTTTTATTGTTTCGAAAAAAATAAACATTCGGTTTGTGTTTCGTCGTGGAAGATGGTCATTAAAATCCACGGTAATTAATAAATTCTTCACTAATTCAAGGCTCGCTGCTTTCAGCTTGCGGCCTTCGAATAGCATAGGTATTTGCTATGCAACTAGCCTATATGATACTTAATATATATATTATATGAATAGCTAAGTATATTATATAATATTAATACTATATTATATTAATATATTATATATTTATATATATTTATATAATATAAGTATATAACTAATATACTATATATATCTATTATAATAATATACTAATAATATTAATTATAATATTATATTAATTATTAATTCTGTTCATTTCTTCTATACCACCTACCTTGTTTTTCTCATAAGATTTGAGTATTAATGAGGTAAAGAAAGAAGAGAGCTTATAGCTCAAGTAGCATTCGGAAAAGAAGCGCATGGAGATGTTAAATCATCTAGTATTTTAATTGTGGATTGACAAACTGTACGTAAACCCCACCAGCACCAAGCCACGCACCCACCCTGTCGGCATAAGCCCGGTTCAATTAGTTTGGAAATGCGTCGCACAGACAGTCGTCGCCGTGTGCAAGTAGAGGATCCAGCAGATCTTGATCGTTGCGTAGATGGCCTAAAGCTCTTACGCGCTAGAAAGCACACTATTAGAGGCCATGTCTCGAGCGATGGGTTTCTGACGCCAGTCGGGCTGCGAGGTGAAGCGAATCTCAAATTATCGACTTTCAGTTAAAACCCTAAGAACCATCTTCCCATATAAAGTGCCTAAAAAAAATCTTTTCCTAACCCACTAAAAAGCGCGTTCATGTCTACGTGCAGCATGCGCGAATCGACTTCGCGTTGCTTCCTCAAGGCTCACTGTGGGTAGCCAGAGAATGAGCGAGGTCAAGGATTAAGGAGGAGGTTCAGATCACAGACCTTCAGGCCACTGAGGTAGCTAAATTAGTGATTCATAGTGAGGTGTGATACCACAATCCATGGATACCCCCATATATCAAATACCCCGACCATTCTCACTCCTAATCATATGCTTATCCTTATATTCATAATACTAGTATTAACGTACGTTCATGTGACTCAGATATATAAAATATACTATATATTATGACATAACTAATATATATCTCTATTACTATCATTCAGACATAGTCGTATCACCTAGACTATATACTCTATAAATTCATACTATATCATTCTATCGGTGCTCTCAGTACTCATTAGCATGACTGATGTATTACTAATTAGCCCCAAAATCACTCTCCACTATATCATGTTGTAACGCTATACCTCCTCAGCCCAACCCCGTACTTCCCATTTCATGTCGCTTACATTCCACGCACTTTCGAAATGCGATCAGAGGAGCCATGTCAACATATTTCATATTCTCTCTTACCCTCATTCTTACCTCACCACACAACGGTCTCTAATACGTTCATTCGCTCATATTATTAATCTATTCACCACCTAGCATGCGCCACTAGATTGTCCATCTGACCACATTGAAACTTTAGATGCTATATTTACTTATTACCAGACCATGTCATTCACTTAACCTATACAACACAGCAAGTAACACTACATACCCTCATGTAAGAGTCTCTACCGCACTCAACACCTTAAGTCTTTACATTCAGCCAACGATTTATATTCGACACCAGCCAATCCCTATCCGCCGATGTCACAGACCTTTCCTAAACTACACTCGGTTGCATTTGAATCCTCTTCAGTTGCCCCTCTCGTCGCAAACGCACACATTACCGGCTAATATTAAACTCAGACACTTTGCTCCAGCTGCTTCACCATTCTAACATATTCATACTCTCACAACTGAGGACTGTCCGCACTCCAACAACCACTAGCCCTACTCCCCTTATCTACAGTTTACTATTCAACCCCTCCTTTTACACACCCTTGCAAATCTTCTCTACACAATCCCTTCTCCCAAACTCCCTATCAGAATGTCCCACCACGCGAACGAAAATGTCGATCCGGCATGGAGTAGGACAAAAGGGTCTAGGCACCCTCGACACTCATTCCGTGCATTCTCGCATCATTCATACACCAATTCCTGCGATCCTCCACCTCGAATTCTTCTCTATGAACCCCATCGCATCATCAACAACAAGATGAACATTAATGCCAAGGAGACATAAGCACAATGCCCTGTGTCTGGCTAACTCGCACTAATTAGATCCTAAACCAAATCCCATGAACGTCCATTTAACGATTCGGTCATCAGCACAGTGGCTGTTGTTGCTGTGAGTCCTCTAGTCTCATACACCTTCAGCTTCTTGTTACTATGATCCGATTTCAGCTACAATTGGAGACTGTGTCGTGTTTGCTTCCTTCAAGTCCACTCCTCGAAAGACCATGATATCAACTAATATGTCGTGGAGCCAGCGAGATGCTGAGATTAAGTCCGGATGTCCTCTATCATCCTAACTTGCATTATCAGTGGGCTGCGTCTGCCACCTGATCATCTTGGCTGCCGTCAAACAACGTCCAAGTATATAGTTCTGATTGCTTACTCTCATGCCGCTCATGTGTCCAATCCATCATTGTGTTGTTCGATATGTAACGCATCAGTCAACCCTCCCCACATCATCCTGTATAACCCCTCCACATTGCGATCTCCTAATTACAATCCTCCTTATTCAGTCTTACCTCGCTCACACAATCAGCGTCCTCGGTCAGATCAAGTCTCGATCGCCACAATCTTTGGAACATGAAGGAGTTAGGTCCAGCGAATACCTTCCCTACAACGATCAATAGACTTATTCCCCTGCAAATTTCTACAATTCCCGCGTTCTCCCCTTACCCTCATACAAGGAGCTACTATTTCATGACTGCCCTCTACCTGCAATCCCTTGGAAACTGATACACCTGCCATAGGAACGTCTGTGTACTTATCACCAAACCTTACCCTTCATGAAAAGGCCCAGTCCACATCAATTTGCAGCCAATCTACGCCTCCGTCTCTGATCATTTCACTGGTTATATTATTATTTCTATATAGAATAATTTCGCATGTATCGAGCTTAATACATCAATATATTATATATCTATGCTAAATTATATTCACCCTAATATACACTCATTATACTCATTCATCACTTAACTATATAGTATAATCATACTTATATATCATCCGCTACAATATATATACTATATACTATATAACCTTCTATGATTGACTACATTACTATCTAATAAATACCAATCTATCTAATAATTTTCAACACAAATACATAGCCCTCTATCCACGTATACTGTTAAATATTATGGGACTCAGAGAGTTTTGCTGATATCAGTGATATTAGCTTTCCACAAACACATCACCTCTCACATGAGTCC
Organism: Trachelipus rathkii; assembly: GCA_015478945.1. Taxonomy (NCBI): domain Eukaryota; kingdom Metazoa; phylum Arthropoda; class Malacostraca; order Isopoda; family Trachelipodidae; genus Trachelipus; species Trachelipus rathkii. The sequence continues at coordinate 4,800 of JABUQX010030675.1, forward strand.
AATTAGGTTTGCAATCGAGTTTAACTCAAACCTTCCCTCCAGCACGAATCTGCCTAACTCTATTCCCGATATCATCGTAAGGCAGATTCTCTTGCGTAATTCTACATTGTAGCTATCAAACCTTTCGCTTACCTGATGCTTTACCACTGACCATCCAACAACCCTCTCATATCACCAGAAGGTTGGAGTTCAGCTCCTAATACCACACAGTTTTATTGTTAAGCTGAATCGACGCTTTCTCCTTTCATTTATCGTCCTGTCCAGCAGACAATCCACCTGTTACAGTGTTACCTCTTGTCTCTCATTCTCGGCGCGCTAGTCGCCTCATCGCTATACTTCCCCGTTTTTCATTGTGTATTGGTTACTGATTTTTCCTCGTCAATTATATAATCGACAGTCTATACTTAATATCTTCGTTGCAAACGTTCTATCATTATAGCATTTTAGTTTCAATTCAAAACCGACAGACTTCTTATTAGTACCTTTAAGGCCAGCTTCATCACCATCTTTTCAATATCGCGACGAAGCGATATAGCGCTGTTAAATTTCATTTCTTGATCTTCTTCCGGCGATTGAACCACCTCGCCATGCTCGGATATGCACATCCACACCGACTTCCTTTCAGACACTATTACACAATTGCTTCCTGCAATTTTGCCCCCCAATTTGTTTCTCCCAATGGAAGGTATCATACTTGTTCCACCTCTCAACCGAACTCTTTACTCGCGACCGCTCTGACAATACTTATCCTATTGATGTTTGTCTAGCTCCACTTATGAGGCGAGTGGCGAGCTTAATAATTTACCATAAACTATCCATATCGTTATCAGCCATTCCTCTCCATCCAAGCCTCCCACTAACTTTATATTAATCTACAATAAGATACAACCTTGGAATTAGACCGAAATCTTGCATCCCATTCTCGGCGATACCATTCCCTCAACGTATTTTTCATTAACACATTGAGACCTCCCAATTCCCACTTCCTCTTTCACCGCAGTCAACTCTAAATAATATCTAGTGACATATTGCTTTCTCACTCTACCGAATTACTGAATCATGGTTCATAACCTCTAACCAGTATCACCAACTCTTTAGTTTATACCTTAGAGATGACTCTTGTGCATTTCAAGAAAAGTGTATTACATACTCCATATACCTCTACTCTTTCACAGAAATCAATCACCTTCTACCATTCTCACTTTTCTGTGGATTTCCCGAACACCAACATAACCACCGTTGTTTTATGACCAATGCCAATTTTCCTTGACCTTCTACTTCTCAACCATCATGGTTTCCTCCCCAACAACGCCATACAATTCTGCAAGTTCTCCTCTAAAATTACCACTACCCTCAGTCCTACGTATCCAGTGCATTTTGGCAGATTTAGGCGCCAAAATATCAGTGCGTTACTCTATCCTGTTCGACGAATACTTGTGAGCCCTCAGCATGCAGAACACATAGTCACAACTCAACCAAACCTATCCTTCGAGTTGACCTTTGATCAAACTTATAAGGTATTAACCATTTATGTAATTCTGACGGACTTTCAAACACAACTAACCATTCGCTCTACCATTTAGCCTTTGGTATTACACACAGCGTCTCTCCATCAGAAACTTGCAAGATACCTCATCCCTTCACTCGCTGCGTCATGCGTGCTTTTGCGTAATCCCACACCAGCCACGCGTTCCGACATTTCACCATCCACACCTCGTTCATACTTCAGACCCTTTCCTTTCACTTTGTTTTTCAGTCACAAGCGGGGACAAATGACGGATGTCTCAGTTAAGAACTTCTTTTTATATTTTGACTTGCTCACTTTTCTAAATACAGTACGATTTTTATCGCTCTACCTCCATACATATCAAGTCTAGCATAATTGTGCTCATGCATTCACATGTACAAATTAACGTATTTCTAGTACACCAGATTTCCGTCCGATTCATGTCATTTATTAATTTATATCGTCGTTTACTGGCGTATCCACAAGACTCGATCTCCTAGTGCACAGCAGAAAATAGGTGTGTTAGTGGGGCTAGCCCAACTCACCAATCTACCCTCACTCTCGCTTCCATGGATCGGAGACTGTAGCTCGTCAGCTTTAGCAGCGCCGCTCACAGAAAGCGAATGTGCGAAGCTATTTCTTTTCGTTGCCTCGCCGCGACTTAGCACAGGGATGTGAGTAGCTCCAGGGAATAGTGTTAATGGTTATGTCTAAGAACGTGGTCGCTGGTGTGGTACGGTGTATGGTAATCATGAGTGGACGTAAGTTATTGAGATAGTAATATACTGTATGACTATGTATATTAGCATATCTATACTAATTTATATATACCTTTTAGTATATATTAAACTTGTAATTAGTGAGTATATATATAGTATTCTATTATCTCTTGGCACAGCAGATTACGTCCATAAGTTATCGTATGAGTAATACAAAATATAAGTTATTATTTATATATTTCATACTTGAAATATATCCCTGTATATTTCTAATCCTATTATCTATTTTTATACGATATTACTCTTACTCGATTTCAATATTTATAACTACCTATTTGTACATACATAATTTGCTTCGTAGTTTTTTCTATATAATAAATGGGAAAGGTATAATTTTCTACAAAGTAAGAACATGAGTATAGTATCTCACAGTTATCAAATAGCATATTTCTTCTTCTATTATTCTTTATCGCTGCTTACCTAGAAGTGATATTGTATATGAACGCCTAATATTAATTGTCTTACCTATATCTGACGTGATAAATAATAGTCTAAGTTAAAATAAACTGTGTTATGATTAATGACCATACGATGGATATTTAGAGCTGTTATCTCGTACTTTTTATCGCTTGTACAGTCACATATTGCGCATAGTCGCCATCTATTGTCTAGAGATCCACCGAGTCAGCTGATACTACTTCTTTCTCTAACTTATTATCGTTCATATCACATTGCTAGTCTCATGATAGAAGCTTTTATCTTGGTAATACATCTATACTGTAATGTACGGAGTATAAGCATATAGTAATCTCACTCGAAATACTCAGACTAATATATATTAATAATTCATATTCGACAATTTAGGGCATAATGAAAGTACTATGAAACACATCTTACATAAAAGGCCTTACAAATTTTTGATACTTATTGTCTAATTTAAATATAATATAAGTACCAATTATTTTTCTTACCTTGTAGAGAAAAAATACTACTATCGAAAAAATTGAACTCGTAGTCTCCTCTTGTAATATTTAATTATATTAAGCGATGAATTAGTAAACAACATATATTCTGTATTTCACATTCGTTCATTCGTATATATTGTTAGCTTCTCCACATACTCGCACACCTTGAACACCGAAGAACCTTGTTAATGTATCTAACTAGCGCAGTGATAGTACACCAAAACTTACATGAAGCGTATGACTTTCAACGACAGGATTTATAGGTTGGACCCGTAGATAATGACTTAAACCCGACATATTAGGAGTGTTTCGAGGTTTGTGTACTTACTGGCAATAAAGAGACTTAAGTTTTCGTATATTAAAAGTATCATACAATTATCTTCAAAGTACTCTAAAATCTCAAAATTTTGAAGTTCGGCATAACTGAGAAGGCAACTAGTCTCTAAAAAGAGTGCGATAGACATTTCACCTCAGAGGATATTATATTGAATTTATAGTGTTACTCAAAGTGGGCCAATTACTAAAAAGTTACAAACAAAAAATATTATGATGAATAAAGAATAACTTATTTCCCATATTTATTCCTTCTCATATGAGTAGCTCACAAGCATCAGGAATTACGTTATATGGACTGCCATAAAATGTGCAATAACTAATACTGACTGCCCGGTTATCGACCTAATTTTGTCTGCTATATTTGGCAACTATTAATTATATTAACTATCCAAAATTTTCTCCCTATCTCTAAGAAAATTTAAACGACAAATCTTTAAACAAATTTTTAAAGATACTTTTTCTTGTCGTTAACAGAATATAATAAATTTATTCCAAATTGCAAATTTTATATTCAAATGGAACATGACTTGATGTTCAATGATTTATTTACTAATTGTGCCATATATAAGAACTTTTATAGAATAGATCATTTTTAAATCTTGTTTAAGAATTCGTCAACAGTTCATGGCCTTGATTTACCAAGTTTTAGGGAGTTACTCTACATATCAACGAAAGATATAATTTTCTTATTTATACATAAAATTGGTTATTTTTTTATAAATAACAAATAATTTTGGCTCAGTAGTTGTATGGGTAGTGCCTCTATGGCTCACCCAAACTTTAGCACAAATCTTCAATGTGTTTTGAAGTAATATTTTCGGTCTTTAATGATGTCCAGATAAATTGCCCAAAACCTTACTTATAACGAAGATATGTTGTTTTTATGTGACTTCTTTGTCTCTTCTTAAGTCTATAATGATCTTATTTGACAGAATTACTGAGAATTACACATACCATTTCATATCGCACAATCATTCCGAAATATCAAAATTCACATTTTATGATGTTGAGATGAGAAATAAATTGTATCTAGGCTTTTTCTTAGATTATTCAAAATATAGTATATAAAGGTTACGACATACCAAATCCAGCACTAATGCTTTCTATTGGAAATCTCTAACTTGTTTACTATGGATATGTACAACTTTAATTATAATTTCTTTATCAAAATAAACCCCATATTTTTAAATTAAGCGTTAATCAGAGCACTTTATTGATAGAGGAATACAAGCCTAAATTCATCCATTCCTTTATTTTACGATCTCTGCAATTATGAATCTAAGATATCTCCTCCTGAATCGTTATAAACATGTTGTGAGCATGGGTGTGCCCAAGGAATTTTCTCTTGAGTGATAAATATGGACCCGTTGGTGCACTTGTGAAACTATCTTTCTTTCTAAAAAGTTCCTATTCAATACACACATCCTAGCCCAAGTTCTCCCCCGATCAGTCCCAAGGATATCCCTTTTTTATTGATAGTTACTTTTTCATTGGGAAAAGAATATTTGAGTTAATGCTGAGGACCTCCGACGTTAGAACGGCTCCGAGTTATCTTTTAAAGAATCAACCTTTCCCCAGTTCAACTGTTAACAAATTTATTTGATACTTCTTCCATTTTGAGGATATGACAAGATTCGGCGGTATATTTGTCAGGAAAAATGTCCAAAGGATAATTACTGTTCTACAATAATTCTCTGGCTGATCTTCTTCTCATGAATTTACTATAATTATAATGATTGTGGAATGACTGCTGATGCCACACTTAACATAGGAAAGTTACTATCAGGAAAATCCTGTCCTAACTTCGTATTGCAGTAACATATTGAAGGTAATAGTCATTTAAAACTCCTAAATAGTTCATATCTTTCATATAATTTTCACTCCCTTTCAGCTATAAATAGTATAGCTATATAGATTCTCTCCGTTGAAAACCATCTATACATGGAATACATATAAATATATGATTATAATTTAGCCAAGAACTTATGAGGAGACCATAGATATATGCTTTCTTTTTGAGTTTGTGAATATTACCTGTATATTAACTATTATCGGTACATTCTATAAACTCAATAAAATTTAATAAATGAAATATTTTAAAAAATATTTAAGTAGCTTTAAGTATTAACTACGATGAAGTGAATTTTATGTCTTATTTACGTGTATACTTTTTTCAAGTCATACTATTTAAATTATCATTCTTATTTATCATTATTCAAATAAAGGCCTCTATAAAATATTATTTAATAAATAACCTAGTTTAAACTTTATTAAACATATGGACTAAAATCTTAGTTATATTTAATTAATTATCTTATACAGACTACAGGTTTCGTGGGGTTAATAGTATCAACTTCGAAAAACTATTAGGCCAAGTTAGCTTTTCAATGTGTGCTTTAGACTCCAAATACACTTATGATAAGATTTTATACATCAATTATATAGAGTAAAATATTTAAAATATGTTTTCAATATTTGAATAATCTTAAAACGAAAGAAATGATTGGAATATAGTAAGATTGTTTATGGGGATCTTGTGACTATAATTAATATTAAATATATATATATATTATATATAAGTTTTCCCGTATATAAAATATATATATATATAATATATATGATTATATATATGATATATATATATACGTATATATATATTATATATACTATAAGTATATTATATATATATGATATATATATATTATATATATATATTATAATATATCAGAGGTGGGCGTTTCGAATTTAAATCCGCAATTCCGCAATGCGGACTACCAAAAACCAAAAAAAATTGCGGAAATTGCCGATTGCCGATAATTTGAAAAAAGTGCGAACTTGCAAGTTAGCGGAATGACTAATCATTCCGCAAGTCCGAAATTTCCGCAATTGGAGGACTGCAAACCCTTAGCTTCGTGTTTGTTTTTAATCCTTAATTTTTAATATATAAAAATAAAATAATAATAAATAAATAATAATAATAATTAATAAAATAATAATAATAATAATAAAATAAGAAGCGTGTATTAGTCTGTAAGATATGTACAAAAATAATTTGGCAAATAGAAATAATTCATTTAATTTGGAACATTTTTGGTTATAATATATATATATATATATAATATATATATAATATATATATATATATATATATATATATATATATATTATATATATAATATATATATAATATATATATATTATTATATATATATAATATATATTATATATATTATATATATATATATATATTAGGATTATGATAAAAAATTTTGTATCTCCTGTTTTGTCGCAAATGATGAACTTTTGTGACTTAATTACTAAAACATTTTTTATTGCAGGTGGCTCTAAAAAAGCCATCCCGCCACCAACCCGTTTTCGAGTTATTCAGGGTGTGTCACGAGATCTGTTTTGTTCGGTGCTATTAGCCGTTGTTAGCAACGTAAAAAAAAAGTAAGATCCTTATAAATCGCTTCATGATTATGTTATTAAGGATTATTTAAAAATTATTATTATTATGACTTATTGTGTTTATTTTCTCTATTTTCAGGTTTTGAGTTAATAAGAGCATATATAACTACCATATTAAAATCAAGTGAAAACGATTAAGAAAGAAATGCGAATCGTGGCTCCCAGAATGTTGCTATGATTCAAAAAACGAGATACAGCTATATTTGAAACACCAGTTCTGTTATGCATTTCCGCGTAAGAAGAGACATGTATTGGCGCTATCCATACACTGTCTGGAAGCAGCGAAAGATAAGAAGAAAAATTGGCTTTGATACTGTGAGCTTACTGTTCTCTGGAAAGAATTTACCTTCCAATTTTTAGAAAAGAACGAACAGATTGTGTCAAAAGTAGTAAATTGATTGAGAGACGATAAAAATTGAAAGATGAAAAAGGGATGTAATTTCAATGAAATAGGAAAATATATTTGACAACGAAAACAAACGGAATTTTCTGTACCAATAAAATAAATAACTATACAAGTTACAAGTTAAAAACAGAAGGTAAAAATGGATATGTAACAAGCACAGTTCCTCAACATTCGTCCATCCATTCCTCTAAGCGAGTGCAAAATCGGCTTCACAATCTAAACCAAACGCTGTCTTTGCCACTGACGCATCTTCAGCAGAAGTAAGTAGTGATGAAATCTTTTCTGACACAGTATGTATCAGAAGAAAAATGAAAAATGACAAAAGAAACGTGTCAAACGTTTTTCAACATTCATATGTAGCTAAGTTGGTGACAAAAAATCTCTTTCAAGTAATATAGCTGCTGCTCCAGTCTAGCCGAAGATGGAATCAGTGTTCCAACACCATCACAGTCAGGTGTTTGGCGAGCTGTTATAAGAAATGGCGAAGATGTGAAGCGTAAAATCTATTTGCAAAGAAGTGGAATATTTCTGCCTTCATTTCGACGGTAAGCGAATTGCAAATCACGAGTATCAAGTGGTAATCGTAGAGGATTGAAATTAGGTATAATAAAATGTGAAAGTTGATCATCACAGGTATTTTTAATCCACAGCAAGTTTGCTGAAGTGAATTTGATGCATTGGAAAAACTATAAAATGATCTTTATGCTGACACAACTTCAGTAAATACTGAAGACGGTGAATGGAATTGTTCAAAAATTAAAAACTGAAATGGTCACAAGAGAATTTGATTAGCCACAGTACATTAGCTGTACATTTTTAAATTTTTTTTACAGGTGTACAGTACATTTTTTGGGTTGGGGGATGGTCCATTGGTAAAGCATCGGGTATATTGTCCTCATTCGCGCAGACATGGCGGTGCGTGCATCCCGGAGAAGGCAGTAAAGTCTTACCTTCCATTATTGTTCTTTCTTTTATTGACATCTGTATATAATTGCGATTAAATATGCAATATTTAACATCTACCAATATAAAGAACGAGGGAATAGGACAGGGCGAGACACTGGTGATGTCGCCTTTGAGGGAGCTCGGTGCTTGTATAACTGTTCTTGGAATCCAACTTTTTTGGGTTTGGGGATAGCTCAGTTGTATAAGCATCAGTATTTGTCCCATTCGCAACAGGCGGTGGTTCAATCCCGGAGAAGGCAGTAAATTCTTCCACCTTCCCATTAATTGTTCTTTCAAGTATAAATTATATATATATATATATATATATATAAAATTTATATATATATATATAATATATTATAATATATTATATATTATATATATTATGATATATATATAATATATAACTATATATATATATATATTATAATATATATATATATATATATATATCATATATATATATTATATTACCAACTGTCAGGGGCCTTCAAGGGGAGTTTGAGCACCTGTTGTGGACATGACCTCGATGACCATAGCCCGCCACCGCTCATTTTTCAAAACTTCCAGTCGTTGGGTACCTGAATGAGGACTTGAAGGAGATCATCAAGGGTTATCAGTGAGGTGCTGATAAACGTGTGCTCGCTGGGCACGACAACGACGTGCCCGCCAAGAGCAGGAGGAAAGACGACCCTGTCCATTAAATGGGAGCTGAATGACAACCAGCCTCTGCTCCCGACCATCATGAGAGAACTTGAAAGGAAAGGCCTTGAGATTGGAACAAGCTTGAAGCGTGAAGGGACCACCCCACTGTCTGTGACCGTGTTCCCCTTTCAGCACAGAAAGTCTGGGTTGGACCTCTTATCAAGTACAAAACCGCTTTCCCCCCTCCGCGGTTGTGGGAAAATTGTTATTTGGGCGCTAATGTTTTGCAAGCTAAGAGGTCATCCCGTGAACTGATGAAAACTTTGAGATAGCTGGGTTTCTGAATGGAAATATTGCACCTCTTGAATTTGAGAGAGTGGGCTGTGCCAAAGGGAGGAGGAGGAGGACAACAACAATGATAATTAGTTAATTACAATCAGGTTATATAATACCGTATTATATATATATAAGTAATAAATATATATATTATATATATATAGATGATATATATATATATATATGATATATATATATATATAATTATATATATATATATATATATATATAGTATATATAAAGTACCTAACCCTAATTGTTAATGGACTAATTAGTCATGTGTTGGTCCTCCTGCCTCTCCCCCTCTGGGGCACAGCCTGAGAAGCACATCCTCTGGATAGTCTGGTAAGAGAGTTTTAGGCCAATGGAAAGAAGATGCTAAGTTCTACTTGAAAGTGCGAAAATTGAGCAGTGTTTAATCGAGGATGGCAGTCAAAAACCATTGCGCTGAGAAAATGCTCTCTTAGATGCTCTAGGGGTAAGAGTTTAGGGCCATAAAGAGATCTGGGACCAACTGACAGGGAGGAAACCCTGTTCTGGGAGTTGTTATAGTTATATATATAAATATATATATATTATATATATATATATATTATATATATATATTATATATATAATAATATATATATATATATATATATATATATATATTATATATCATTATATATATATATATTATGATATAGTATATAATATACAAATATATATATTATAATATATATAATATATATATATATATATAATATTATATATATATATATATATATATTATATTATTATATATATAATATATATATATATATAATATATTATAATTATATATATATATATAATTACTATATATATAATATATATACATAATGGTTTCAAAAGA
>JABUQX010030675.1:20000-30000 GCA_015478945.1 Trachelipus rathkii
TAATATTAATAACGGGGTCCGGCGGGGATGTGTTATGTCTCCTTGGTTATTAAATTTGGGATAAGGTTATAAAAGAATTAAAGGTATAGTTGGTAGGGGTAGGTGTTAGAATGATGGAGAACGGAAGAGAGTGGATGGTGCCTTGCTTATAGTATGCGGATTATTTGGTTTTGTGTGGCGAATCTGAAGAGAATTTGAGGGGATTTTTAGAGGGGCTTGGCAGGATGTGTAAAAAGACGGGTTTGAATAAGAGTAAGTTATGGAAGTGTTAGATGGTGAGCAACTGGAATAGGTATCTGAGTTTAAATATTTAGGATATATGTTGGATGAAAGGGGAACAGATGAAGAGTGTACTGGGAAAGTTGTGAGTATTAGGAAGGTGGATGGTGCAATTACCTTGGTGGATGTAAAGGGATTATGTCTTGAGTGCGCTAGGGTTTTGCATGAGGGTATGTTGTTAATTTAGTGATTTAAGTAAATTAGTCTAAATGTTACAATTACTGATTAATTTTAGACTATGTTTAGTTCTAGTGACTGAATGAAAATCATGTTTACAGTTCACAGTTTAAATTAAGGGTTGTGACTGACTGCTGCTACCTGTTAGCCAGCCTGTGACAATCAGTCCTATCATACTTAGGCTATGAAACCAATCATCTAGTTTCTAGGTTATGGCTACTGAACTAGAGGAAGCTAATTTTCAACTCCACAGAGCCTCAGATTATAGTGTTGACAATGTTCGAAGTTTAAATAATATACATTTAAATATATTACTTAATTATTTTTACTTATGATATGCCTGTTATGTCATGACTATCAATAACACGTAACAATAGCAATATCTTTTACATCTGTAAGTTAATCCAATGAGACAATGACATTAATTAGCAAGTGGGCATTGAAGATGTCCAAAATAAATGTTACCAAAATAAATATTTAGCTTGTAAATTTTATACTTATTTATTAATTAATATGTCGAATAATACTGAAATGATATTAAAAAATTTGGGGGCCAGGCATGGTTTTCCCCCAATCCTGATATATATATATAACGGTATAATATATATATATATAAGTATATAATAAATAGATATTATATATATATATATATATATTAATATATATATATATAATAATATTAATATAATATATATATATAAATATATATATAATATAATAATATAAATATTATATATATATATAGTATATATATATATATGATATATATATATAATATATATATATATATGATACATATATATAATATATTATATATATATATATATAATATATATATATATATATATATATATATATATATATATAATATATAAAAACTACCTTTTAACGTGCTTTATCCCTATGCAGGGGGTAACACGGGGGGACCACCAGAAATCGAACTTTAAGGCAGCTATCCCAAACCACCCACCAACGGTTCGCTGGGAGTTTTAAGTCATGCCCCCTAAGGATAAAACTCCAACTGCTACGCGAGATTTGAAGCAGCGTCCTCTCGTATGAGAGCGGCGACTCAATCTCCTGCGCCACGAGGACGTCATATAATATATATATATAATTAAATATATAATATATTATATTATATATATATATATATATATATATATATAATATATATATTATAATAATATAGTAGGGATGCACCGAAATCTCCGGCCTCCGGCTCCGGCTCCGGCTGGCCGGAAGTTCGGCGCCTTTTTAAAATTCCGGTTCCGGCCGGAGACCACTAGTCTCCGGCTTTTTCCGGCCGGACCTATATTTTTAAAAGTATGTGTAAACGAAAAATAGTTATAATCATTGAAAGCTAATTTAATGACAGTTAATAAATAAGTTATTAGGAAGAACTGATTCATACAAAAATGGAAAAAATTATTTTAATTTTTTTGTTGTTGTTATATATTAAGTCAAACTAATAATTAATTATTACTTATAGTAGTGATGAATAATATGAATAGGCCTATATGACACATTTACTAAATTGACTAATTATTTTGATAAACAACTTAAAAGGGGTTTGATATGTCAAAATGACTACCCTTAACAAAAAACACACTTTGATAAATATAGCTTTAAAAATGCAATACAGAAATAGTTAAATGAAATTGGTAAAAGACTTTTAAACTACATGCCATATCTGACCAAAGACTAAAAAATATAATAATATCCTAATCTTTAAATTATAAAGAGCTTTAAATTTACAAACAACATTTAAAAACTATATTTTCATTTTAGATTCTTCTGTGAATCTGTATGAGACTGATCATTTGGATCATCATTATTGTTCATCAGAATCTGAACTTAGTGTAATATTTTCTTTACTTTTATAAAAAGTTTTACTTCTTCTTGAGCATAAATTTTATTTTAGCTTGATCAATAATATCAAAGGCTAATTTGTATTGTGGATTTAGAACTGTGGCAAGTACATAAAGTTCTCTTTTAAGGTACCAAAACGTTCAGTAACAGAATTTAAAAATTCATCTTTCATAGTTTTTACACCGCTATCCTTCCAAGTTTTTGCTAAATATTTTGCAATGCATTAACTGCAGGTATTACAAAAGATAAATCTACATAATCATCACTCGCTCTTTTAGTTAATTCTTAAAATGGTTGTAGCAATATATTATATTTTCCATTAGCTTCCAGTAATTTGCCTTTAAGATATCTAGATTGTTTTCGAATTTGAAGAATTTATTAGAATTGAAATAGTTTTCTCTATATCCTTTCAGCACATAAAAGGATGATTCCATCTGTCCACATCTTGATAAGCTATGTATTGACAAATTTTGAGATTTTTATGGAATTTCAGTTAACTTAGTTGTAGCAATTGTTGATCTATAAAATGACCTACAATTTTTCCTACATAAAGTAACGAAATCTTTTAATTATTTTTGAGAAATGCATCCATGTCATTACTACTGTAAGAATGAATAAAACATTGGCCTCATATAACACCTGTCACCTTCAACCTTTTTGTTATGTTTGTGCACTGATCTGTTAGGGACAGCAATGAATATTTTCTTTTTTTAAATCCCAGCGCTTCAAGTATTTCGCGTCACTTGTAAAACTATAGCTACTTGAGTTGCAATGTTTCCACTATTCCTTGAAAATTTTAGTCATCAACAAGCCCTAACATTTATTAAACTTCATTGTTATATGAAGCAAACTCCAAATATCTGAGTAATGATATTGCCTTGAATTCTATGAGGCTGAATTGTTATTTTTTATTACCCTTGTATATATTGTTTGGATAATCTCTTCTGAAAAGAACTCTTGATTGAATATTATATTGGGACATAGGTGAAATTTATTAATCCTTAAATTCCAATGTTTTCTACAAAAAAATGAAGCAAGAAAAATTAGTCCACAGCAATCATTTCCCCAATTTTGAAATGAATTTCGGTAGCTTTTTCTATCATTATGTCCCAAATCTTTGTTTTCTCATTATTAAAACAGTTCCCTATGCTGAAAAAATCTTTTACAGAGTAGAAGTTGTGAATGATGGAATGGTCACATCTGCATGTGTCTGTGATATCATGTTTTTTTTCGGGCCACTTTTCCTCTTGAAGATTACAGTATTTCTTTTTATCTTCAATATTGTTTATGTTTCTTTCAAGATGATACGTAAGGTCTTTGTGGCTATAAGTTTTGAACCTTCTTTGGGTTTCCTCTTGATAGTAAGTATTCCCAGTAGCGCAAAAAGACACTCAGCTTTACTATTATCGCTTACCTTAATCTTAAAGTAATCCCACATTGGAAATTAATTACAGATTTTCTTAATATTTTTTAGATAAAATCTGTTTAAAAATAAAAAATAATATATATATATATATGATAAATATATATATATATATATATAATATATATATATATATATAATATATATAATATATATATATATATATATATATATATAAAGCCTGGATAAGATAAAAGATGAGAGATGGATGAGATAAAAGATTTGTTAAATATCATTTGCTTGACTGCTTCATGAAATAAAAAATTTATGAATTATGTAATAATAAAAACATTCTTTTGAGACACTTGTAAGTGATTAAAAAAAGATAAAAAAAATCTTTGAAATGAATCTATACATCATTATCCATTAGGTAAATAAATAACACAGGCTAGTTATTAAATAAAGCACTGTAAATTATTACACACCTTAATTACGGATAACACCCAAACTTTCAAAGCTAACAATATATAGTGCCCTGAGCGAAACTCATAAGTACTTTGGCTCACCCTATCTGTCTGTTTCAAAACCAAGAAGTTGGTGCCAGCTCTAGTTTGAAAGTAACAGATTTGAGAAGTAAACATTTAAAACGGCAATGTAGAGGCAAAATATCACTTAAAAAATCGCAAACCTAATTAAAATTAAAATATTGTACTGTTGCGCATATTTTTGCACTTTTATTACAATTAAGAAACTGCATGTTTTCAAAACAAAAAATTCAAAGATTGCAACAACTAAAAGCAACTACCTCATTGAGCAATTTCATCTCCAAGAAAGGTGATGTTATTCCAGCCCTCCATTGGCTCTCGCTTCCCCCAACCATTTAAAGAATATTCCTTTCCTTTTTTAAAATGCTCATTTATTTAGCAGGTAAATTAAATAATTAAATAACTTTTTATTTATTTCATTAAAAGTTTTTTAAACAGTGTAGGTTTTAAAGAGTTGACTTCCTAGTAGTACTACTTAGGATCCGGACGAGAAGGTGCATGATAATTGCATGTTTATAGTCATATATATAGTATAAATATATATATATATATATAAATATATATACTATATATATATATATATAATATAAATAATATATATATTATATATACTATATATTATATATATATATATATAAAATATATATAAAAATATATATATAATATATATATATATAAATTATATATATAATCATATATATAAATATTAAATATTATAATTATATATATATATAATAGTAATTTATATATATATATTATATAATATTTATTATAACTATAATAATATAAATATATATATATATATATATATATATATATAGACTATATATTATATAAATATATATATATATAGTAAGTATAAATGGAAAATTTCATTCTCCGGCCGAGACTCCGCCTCCGGCGAATTAAAATTTTCATTTCGGCCGCCGCTATCGGCCTCCGCAAAATTACTCTCCGGTGGCATCACAATATATATAATAATAATATAAATATATATCTCTACACTATATATATATATATATATATATATATATATATATATATATATATATATATTAAATATATAATAAAATAATATATATATCCACACTCTTCTTACAGAAAATATCATATATCCGTGTGTGGTGGGGAGAAAGAATTCCAGCAGCGTAGGTTCGGAGTTGTAGAAGTCAACAGTGGTAGTTGGGTTGGCTTCCCACTACTACCTATCTCTTGTCAGGAATGCTAATACATGCCTCGGAGAAGGTCGTCATCGCCGTAAGCGACCTTGTATCTTTCGGCGAAAATGTATGAATCGTATGGGTCCTACATGGAATGTAATAGGAATAAATGACGAGAAGAAGAAGAAGTGAGAGGTGATGGATGTATTTACAACGGGTAAATTTGATTTGATTGGTGTGATTTAATCAAAGATGAAAGGAAGTGGTGAAGATGTGTGTTGTTATGTGAAATGCATGTGTGCTTGAGTGGAAAAGAATGAGAGGGGGAGAGAAGTTGCGATTCTGATGAGTGATCTGTAGTACAGAGCTATGGTGGATTTTGCTTGTGTGAGTACTAGAATTCTAATAGTTAAGTTTAAGTTAGAAAAGGTAAAGTTATGTGTGGCTGTGACATATGATCCATTTGAGGGTAATGTTTAGGAGAGTGCGATTTTCCTCGATAATCTGAATGTTTTGGATAGGGTGAATAGGAGCCTCAGATTGATTGTGTTGGGTGGCCAAAATGGTTGAATAAGTCATCAAAAAAGGGATGATACAACAAGTGGATTTGAGGTAGCGGGAGAAAACAAGAATGGTAGGAATGTAATTAGTTTCTGTGATTAGAAAGGTATGTGTGTATGTAATACTTTCTTCAAACACAAGAATATTCATAAGAATACTAGAGTTGGTGTAGGTTGAGATGGTATTGAAGTGAAAAGTCTGATTCATTCTGTGTTGGTGAAGAGGAAGATGTTGAAGTATGAGATGAATGTTAAATCAGTGAGGGGTTAGGGATGGGATTATCGGATCATTATGTTGTTTTATGTAAAATTAAGTTAGTGGGGGCTTGGATGGAGAGAAAGGTGATAAGGAAGGAAACGGGAAGAATTAAGAGTGAGAAGTTAAGTGAAGATGGTAATAAATAAGGAAAATTATTTAAGAGGGCTTGCAAATAAGTCAGTTGAATGTGAACAAGATGAAACTGAACAAATCTGGAAGCAAATGAAGGAAGCGCTTGTTAATAGTGCAAGAGAAGTATGTGGATGTGCTAAAGTAGGAAGTAACAGTGAGTGGTGCAGTGAAGAGGTGAAGAAAGCGGTTAAAAGTAAAAAAAGAGGTGTGGTTGAATATACTAAAGGTCAATGATGAGGTTTCAAAAGAATGGTGTTTGGAATTATATAGAAATGAAAAAAGGAAGACTAAAAGTTGCAAACGTAGGAGGAAAAATGCGGTAAATGAACAGTTTGGAAGAAGGAGGAATTGGTACTTACATGGGATAGGAAGCTTTTCTGGAATAAAGTGCGAAAAGTTAAGAATGAGAATAAAGGGATCTGCATAGAATAATGAATAGGGATGGTGCTTTCGTAACTGATGAAATTGATGTGAGGAGAGTGTGGAGGGAGCACTTCGAAAATCTGCGTAACATTGGCAAAAATGAAGAGGTGATAGTGATCGTGTGTCGTTTTGATAGTGCAAGAAGGAATAGGTATTTTGGGGATGAGGTAATAGGTAGAGAGGAGGTAATGGTTAGAGTGAGAATGTTGAAGAATGGTAAATCTGCAAGCATAAATGGAATTACTTGTGAAATGATCAAGAATGGAGGAAAGATGGTGATTGAAGGGATTTGGAAGTTGTGTAACAAAACGATTATGGAGGGTATAGTTCCGAGGGATTTTTAGGAGAGCAGTAATAGTACCCTTATATAAGGGTGAGGGAGATAAGGGGAACTGTAGGAACTATGGAGGAATTAGTTTACTGAGTATTGTATGGAAGATATATGCTGGTATTTTGGTCGAAAGAGTCGTCGAGTGAATGAGGGACTGTAGGTATGACGATAATGAAACGTGTGTATATATATATATTATATATATATATATATATATATATATATATATATATATATATATATATATATATATATATATATATATATATATATATATATATATATATAATTTATAAAACGAAAGAAAATATTTTATCATATTTATGAAATTTAAATTTTGATCAAAATTCTTAATCAAAGAAAAATTAATATTTTTTTTTATATAAATGAAGTGGAGGAGCAACAAAACTTCATATCAAGTTCTTTGGATACACTTAAAATATATATAAATTGACAGTTTAACAAAATTAAGTTCATTTGAGGAGGAGCAAAATATCAAAATTAGTTCTTTTCGCCAAATTTAATAACAAAATATAATTACGAATTTAAGAATGATAGCATAGATAGTATCTGCAGTATCTAGTGGAGTATTGATTTGTCCATATGTAAGAAGAATGGATATTCGAGACAGTCGGACCATATGAAGATTTTCTTTCTTCACATAGTTCTAGGGCGACAGGGCTAGCAACCCGGTCCTTTACTTTTTTTTTTTGCTTGAAGAACTCCTGGACCAGCATTGGAATCTTATGCGTCTAGAAACACAGATCTTTTGAGAGCTCTGGGAGAACGAGTTCGGAGCCAAATGGAAGAAGATGCTAGTTCCACTGAAAGGGTGAAACCCTACCTGAGTTTATAACTCAAGGACTGGCATCAGAAACCATTGCGCAAAGAAATGTTTTTCTAGAGTGCTCTAGGATAAAGAGTTTCTGGGCCAGGAGGAAGAAAATGCTGGTCCAACAGACAGGGCGAAAACCCTACATGGGAGATGGTAATAAATAATATATATATATAAATATATATATATATATATATATATATATATATATATATGTTAATATATATATATAGTTGTTATATATATATATATATATATATATATATATATATATATATATATAGCTTATATATATATATATATATATATAGAAAGATATAGAAAAAAGAGTGTATATATATAAATATATATATATATATATATATATATATATATATATATATATAATATATATATATAGTATATATATATATATATATATATATAAATGGAGTTGAAAGTGATTGGTTTACTATTAATAGCGGAGTGAGTATGTATGACGATTGTGAGGCGTGTGTAAGAATAAATGGTGTCGAAAGTGATTGCTTGGTTTAATATTAACAGCGGAGTGAAGGCAGAGATGTGTTATGTTCCTGGTTATTCAATTTGAATATGGATGGGGTAATGGTGTTAGAGTGATGGAGAATGGAAGAAAGTGGAAGGTGCAATACCCAGGGTTGTGGAGTCGGTTCAAAAATTTTCCGACTCCGACTCACCCTCTGAAAAATATATATATATAGTATATATATATATATATATATATATATATATATAGTATATATATATATATATATATATATATATATATATATATATATATATATATATATATATATCTATATATATTTATGGATAAAATAATATAAACTACCTTTAACGTGCTTTATCCCCTATGCAGGGGGTAACACGGGGAGACCACAAAATCGTGAACTTTAAGGTCGGCTATCCCAAACCAGCGCCACCAACGTGTTAGCAGGCAGTCAAGTTTTAATTCTTGCCCCCAGGTAGATAAAACCCAACCGTTACGCGGGAGGATCCAGCGTCTCCTCAAGGAGAGGCGGAGGACTCAACTCCTCCTGCGCCAGAGTATAGGAGTATATATATATATATATATATATATATATATATATATATATATATATATATATATATATATATATATATATATATATATATATATATATATATTAGAGGTGTAGCGGATATCCGCATCCGCATATGCGGATATCCGCATCATTTTTCTCTATCCGCATCCGCATAATTTTTTGCGGATAGCGGATAGTATTCATTTATAAATTATAAGGCTTTTTATTTTTAATAAACGTGATGAATGTGAATACGCGAGATGTTCAGACTCACTGGAGTAGTAGTTTATACATGCTTGAGAGGATGGGAGAAATAAAGGAAGCTGTCTTCCCTTACGCTTCGAACAAACACAAAGGTGAAAGGCCTGACAGGTGATGATAATGCGATTTTAGATAATTGTATTAATCTTCTTAAACCGTTTAAAGAGGGAACTAAGACTATTAGCTCAGAAAATTCTTGTTTGTCAGACGGGATTCCTCTAGTTGCAACGATGAAAGCTGTGCTAAATACTGTTATTAAAAGTAAGAGACTCTCAAAGATGACAGAAATACTCATGCTGGAGATAGATAATAAATTTCAAATTCTGCTAAACTATTACACATGCGCAATAGCAAATTTTCTGGATCCTAGATACAATACCAAATTTATTGAACCACCACGTGTTTCACAGAGGGTTAAAATTTATTTAGTATGCCTATGTGATGAAAATGCTGCTAAAGGCAGAAATTCACCAGCCAATAAAAAGGAAAAGATTACAAAAACAGACACACATTTTTTACCATTTGTTAGCGAAACCATTGTTGAATCGATGAACATTCATTTTAGCTTCTGGCAGAGATGAAGAGTCTTGTTCAGAGATGTCGTAAAAGACACTCTGTCATTGATCAAAGATTATCAAAAAGCGAAAACTCTGGAATCGGATAAAGCTATCCATTGGTTTCGATGATGGCGAGATATCACGGTTAAGTCTTTCCGCATCTTGCGTGGTGAACTTCGCGAGGG